>JAUESO010000189.1:0-94319 GCA_030914385.1 Drosophila antonietae
TGAATTGGGAATTTTTCTATCATTACTATTATGGGTTCGAATCCCGCAGAAAACTTTTTTTCAAAAATTATTTTTTTAAATTTTTTTTTATATTTGTATATTTATTATAAAATGCTTGCTGCCAATTGATAATAATGTATAAACATACGCATTTGAATTGTGCATTTAAGCAAAAACTAAAACAACTTTTCCGATTTGCCACGCTGTGTGGCAAGCAGTTTTTCTGTGCATGCATATATGTATGTATGTGTACACAGATGTTTGTAAGTGTATACACATCCAAAAGTGTATACATATTGCAAGAATTGCGATTGTATTGCTTTGTTTTGTCACAAACTGTGAATTTATTTAGGTTTAGCTAACGATTACATGTTGTTTTCAAAAGACATAGGTTCGAATCCCGCTGGAAACTTTTTATTTATTAATCAAAAACTTATCAATTTTATTTTTTAAATTCAATAATATTATTATATTTATGTTAAAATGCATTTTGCCATCTTAGCAATTGCTACTAAGCTATTATATATGTATGTTGGAACTAAGTTGATTTCATCCATAGTCGCGCACTTAGCGAAGCGAGTTTCGATGCTTATGCTTCCACGTTTATTTCTAAACTGCCTCACAATGCCAGTGTTCTTCCTCAGCATAAGCACCGAACCACACTCGACGACTGCGTTGTAGCGCTGTCGTCTCGCTAAAACGGTACTCCTTAAAGCGACAAAATGCAAAGAACCAATCAGAGCGCAACCAGCGCCTGACGCAATACTACCAATATGATGAAATTAGGAATTCTGGTGAAACCCAGAATTCTCATACATAGCAACACACACACACACACACGCACACAGCGCGTATGTGCAGTACGCAGAAACAATCACATACAGTACGCAGCAACCTAGTTTGCTTCGACACGGCCATCCTGACCTTGACACGTCCTCGTGTAATATGCCAAACATTAACTTCAAAAATGTATTTGTAATAGATTTCAAACTTAATTCATCGTCTCTTTTAGACGGATATCCATCTGATAAAATATTCAGTTCAACATTTCTTCGTACAAACTTTTAACATTTATTCTTAATTAAAACATTTGAAAACATATTTCTTTCGATTCAATTCAATAACTTCACCTATGCAGGTTACAAAAATAAAACATGATGCTTGTTTTCATTGCATAATACTTTGCCAAATTGTCGATTTTACATTTTCTTTAACTAAAATTCCAAATTTAATTCAAAAAGAAACAATCATCGTCTCACTTGGACGGATAACCTTCGTCTCACTTGGACGGATAACCTTCGCCTCACTTGGACGGCTCACCATCGTCTCACTTGGACGGTTCACTCTCAGCTTCTATCAGACCATTTGACGGGCCTGGATCTTCATCATCAATGTCCAGCTCATGGGGCACATTTCCCTCTGGAAGTTTTCTTGTGTCCTCGTGACAGTATTTATATAATCGTTTACTTGATAACGACTTTAACATGTATCTGTCACCGCCTAGGACTTTAACTACCAAAAATGGACCCTTGAATTTTGGGTCTAGTTTTGTCTGGTGTCTCTCCTCGTTCTTGAGAAGGACATAGTCACCGACACTGTGTCTTACAACGGCGGCCTTGGACTTATCAAATCGATTTTTGTTGTAAAAGGCTAAAGATTTCATACTGCTACTTGCTCGAGCCCGTGTGGAGTCTAAGTCTACTTCCAATTCTGTGTCCAATGGAGGAACTAATCCAAGAGGTCGACCTTCTTTCCCTATTAACATTTCTAAGGGACTGGCCTCAGTTGCCCGATTTGTTGTGCAGTTTAAAGCTAGCTGCACCTCGCCGAGAGCATCTTGCCAGGGCCTTTGGCTTAATTCGACTGCAGTTAATAGGTTCTTGAGCGTGCTCATAACGCGCTCAACTTGTCCATTAGCACGACTTGCCCCAGTCGCGATTAAATGAAGTTTTATGGTTTTTGAACAGCAAAATTCTGCAAACTGTGCGCTAGAAAAACATCTACCCTGATCAGCTATATTGCGTGTTGGTGCACCAAACAAGGAAGTTGAAGACTTTATGGCCCTGATACAACTCTCCGTATCTATTTTGTGAAGCTGTCAATTTGAACAATGATATATTCCTTTAAATCACTTTTACCACTTAATTTGCCAGTAATGTCCATATGGACAGTGTGCCAAGTGATGCTAATCTTTGGTATGGGATGTAATTCTGCTTGAACTTTGCCGGAATGTGACTTTGCTGTCCTGCAGGTTATACAATTGTCAACAAATTTACGGACATATTTGTTCATTTTCTCAAACCAGTAAAATTGGTAATTTTTGTCAAGTGTTTTTTGCCAACCAAGGTGCATGATTGACTCATGTACCTGGTTAACTACTGACCATCTGAAATTTCGAGGCACAACTGGCAAGCATCGTGTCTTACCATTTTTTTTGGATTTTACGAAACAACATCCCTTTTCTCAAATCATATGTTTTAGTTACTTCATCTAGTAGGTCATTTGAATTCAGTTTACTGACAAGGGCAGCAATATCCGGGTCCAATTTCTGTTCGGCAAACAACCAATTATTTGAGATTTCTGCTATGTTTATTCGCTTCTCGGGAATTTTTTTCAAAATTAATTGTTTCTGAGTAACTGGGTTTCTAGATAAAAAGTCGACATGTGCCATACGTTTTCCTTCTCTGTACTGTATGTCAAACTTGAAAGATTGTAAATAAGACCACCAGCGATGAACTCTAGGAGTTAAGTCTATTTTGGTTCGTGATGCCTTTAACGAGTTACAATCTGTATAAACCACAAATTCTCTGCCAAGCAAGTAGTGACGGAAATGTTTAACCGATGCAAATACTGCCAGAGTTTCAAGCTCATAAGAGTGGTACCTAGACTCGGCTGGCGAAGTTGTTTTGCTAAAATATTCTACAACGTGAAGCTTATTGTTAATTCGATGTAAAAGCATGGCACCAAATCCGATTGAGCTAGCGTCGGTGTGTAATTCTATAGGGTATTGCGGGTCGAATATTACCAGAACTGGTTCGTTTTTAAGAATAGTCACAATTTTCTTGCGAATGCTTTCCAACTCAGTAGTCTACGCAAAACTTTCCCTTCCTGATGTTAGGGAATACAACGGCTTTATGACTTGAGAGAATCCGGGTACGAATTTGCGAAAATAGGATGCAAGACCAATGAACTGTCGTACACCAGAAACCGTCTGTGGCGGTGGCAATGATGTTAACGCAACAATCTTTCGCGAGTTTGGTCGAATTTCCCCTGCTCTTACCTCATATCCCAGATATTGAACGACTGTTTTTAAGAAACTACATTTGTTAACATTAAAAATGAATCCAGCATCTGTGAGAATGTCTAGTACTATTTTTAACCTTTCCAATCCTAATTCGACTGTGGGTGACACGATCATGATATCATCCATGTAAACAATAACGTATGAATAGGCCAAGTCACCCAAGGCACGCATGACTGCCCGTTGGAAAACGGATGGCGCATTTTTGAGTCCGAACGGCATGGTCAGGAACTCATATTGACCATCCGGGGTCACAAATGCAGTGTATTCTATTGAATCGGGGTGGATAGGAATTTGGTGGAAACCACTCGCCATATCAAGACACGTGAAGTAATTTTTTTTTTATTTTTTTTTATTTTAAAATATATTGACAAATCGTGAGTCAAACTAAAGAAAACTAAAATTATATAAACATAAAGCCTAAACAGAAGTACAAAACATTTAGAATAACAATAGTGTCACCAACCCGATGGAGGTGTTTTATTTGCCAGACCGGCCAGCTATGCCCCAATTCACAGCCAAAAATGGTCAGTGACACTATTGAACTAAGAAAAAGTAGAATGTGTTAATTGAAAACTTAAATTAGAGTTATAGGTTCTTAGGTATAATATTAACCTAACAATTTATAATAATTCTTAAAATAAAAAATTATTAGTGAGAAAAGAAAACTAATAAAAATACAAAATTAGAGATGAAGAAAGAAAATAAAGATAGGAATAGAAAATATAAAAGTCAGCAGCATCCAAACTCAACTCAGGGCATTTCGAGTAACTACATTAAGATGAGCTGAAAGCAATGATTTTATTAGAGGAAGAGAGAGTTCTGAGGAAAATACGTGATAATATTTATTATAATTAACACATAAGACATGAAAAGCGTAATGTAATGAATAATCTGTGGTGCACTGTGGTAATTGTAAGGGGCGATAGTTCCTGGTAATTCGGGAAGGAACAGAAAAATGGAGCCGCATTAACAAGCTGGGCGAGTTAATGTTACCAATGATTAAGTTGTGTAGGAATGTAATACCTAAAATTGTCCTACGATTAACTAATGATGGCAGGTCAATAAGTAGAAGCCTACTATAATAGGAAGGTAAACGCAAATTGTTGTCCCAATTTAGATCCCTTAAAGCAAAAAGTAGAAACTGTTTCTGGACCGATTCAATGCGATCCTGATACAGTTTATATTGCGGAGACCAAATAACTGAACAATATTCTAAGATAGGGCGCACAAGTGAAATAAATAACTGCTTCGTAATAAAAGGATCTTTAAATTCCTTAGACCATCGTTTAATAAAGCCAAGCACACATTTAGCTTCATTTGTGATGGTGGAAATATGCAGATTGAAATTAAGTTTAGTGTCAAAGAGAACGCCAAGATCTTTGACGGTAAAAATGCGTTTTAAGGAAATATTATTAATTTTATAGTCAACAATGTGTGGAGTAGTTCGACAGAAGGTCATAGTCATACACTTAGAGTAATTTAAGTGCAATTGATTAACCTCACACCAACATTGAAATGCATTTAGGTCATCTTGAAGGTGTGCATGCTCAAGAAGACTATAATATGAGAGGCAAAGTTTTACATCGTCTGCATACATAAATATAGTTGAATGAGAAATACAACTTGGCAGGTCATTTATAAAAAGGGAAAAGAGTAAAGGTCCTAAATGACTACCCTGAGGAACACCCGACGTAACAAAGATTAGTTTAGAAATTGATGATCTCAGCAAAACTCTCTGAGTTCTATCCTTTAAGTAGGATGAAATCCACATTAAAAGTTTAGGGGAAAATCCTAAGCGATCCAGCTTTAAAATTAACAGGTTATGATGAACTGAATCAAATGCTTTACTGAAGTCAGTATAAATAACATCAGTTTGCATTCTATTCGAAAAACTGTCGTTTACTAGGGAAGTAAATTCTAATAGATTCGTAGCGGTAGATCGATTTTGAAAAAACCCATGTTGCGCTGGATGAATAATCGATTTACAAAAGTGTTGTAAGGATGAGGTTATTATTTTTTCAAATAACTTCGGAATTGTAGATAATTTCGCAATACCTCTATAATTGGAAATGTCAGATCTTCCGCCTTTTTTATGTAACGGAATAATAAAAGACTCTTTCCAACATAAAGGGAAAACCGAGGTATCCAAAGATAAATTAAATAATTTTAATAATGGTGACAGAAGAGCAGCGCTACACTCTTTAATCACACAACTCGGAATATTATCAGCACCAGGAGAGAACGATGATTTCAGTGTCCTAATGGCTGCAACCAAGCAATCTGCTGAAATCTTAGGAATATTAACTGAAAAAGATTCAGAAAAGGAATATGTGTTTGAGTAATCAATTGTATCAATGGAAGAATAAGTTGATTGGAAAAATTTTGCAAAAAGATCAGAAGACTCTTGATCTTCACAAGATTTTTCCAAACCAAAGAAAAATGAAGTTGGTCTGTTAAAGAAATGAGATCAAATGAAGAACTAAAACTATTAAGGAATATGCTTTTAAGCTTAGAGTTTATACCCCGAACATTTTGGTAGATTAGGGACAATTGAGAAAAGTCTAATTTATTTCTTAGTTTTTTGGTGCAGTTTTTGATTGCACCGAAGGTATATTCAACGCTACAGGGGTTGATCTATTACGATTCTTCGGTTTGAATTCATGCACAACCATATGTGGAGGCCAAAATTTGGGATCACATATAGTTGTGAAATATTCAACCGGTACATTTAACTTAAATGAAGAAATTTCACGAGGAGTCGAGAAATTGAACTTCGATATGGAAACAGAAACATTCGTAGAGGTCTTAGAGCAAATGTATGAAGATATTGCTTCACATGTTGTATCCACCGAAAGCCTAGATAAAAAAACTTGCTTTCGAGGAGCTACAACGCATAAAGTGGGAGCAGTAATATTCGAATTGGTTACCGTATTACCATTCTCTGTATGAACAACACTTGGAAGAGGATCCAAATTTTGAACAGGGACAAGAGATTCAGAAACTACGTCAACTGTTAAGGCAGTAGCCTCCGGACCAGGCGAGGGAACACAAATCGATTGAGGGGATGAAGACCGAACAGAAACACAAGGTGAGGGAGGAGCAAGCGAGTTGGGAGACGATGTTAGTACAGGAGGAGGTACTAACAAAGAGGGACACTCAGCTTCAGATTGAGGGTCATCAAAGTTAAAATTGATTAATAAATCTTCAGCAGCTACCAGGTCACTGGATAGCTGCTTAGAAATTTTATTCAATTTAAAAAATTGAGCCCTCACAGCATTATACATCTTGGAAAAATTAATTTGTTTTTCCAAGCATGTCGGACAAGACCAACGTAAGCCACCAATACCAATTTTAGCAGTGGACATAATCTTATCGTAGTCTCGCCCAGTAAGTCCAGCACATTTAGTGTGCATAAGATTTTCACAAAGCCAACAATTAATAAATTGGGCCTGTGCCGAATCAGCTGCTTGTCTAACAGTGCAAGCTTTTTTGCAGCAGCTCATATTCGCAATTGGGATTCAAAAGAAATCAGTTGCAAAAAAACAAATAGTGATAATGTTGCGAGAGCTAGTCACAACAACAAACAATAGCTAAAGCGCAAAAGCAAAAACAAAAATAAACCGTACGAAAAGAGCAACAGTTTAAATTTGAGAGCAAAACTTACCCAAGTAAGTGAGAGCACTTATGCATACACTTACACAGTCAAGTGTAAAAATAAGAAGAGATGGGGAGCGCGAAAAACAACAAGAGACGCTAAAGCAAAAATGAAATTGCTTCACTGCACCAAACTGCAATTCAGTAACAAAAACGAAACACAGTGAACCACGGATCAAACTATGCAAAGAACAGAAACAAAGAGCTTTGCAATATAAAAACAGACCGCAACTGTGTGAAATTTATATAAAATAAGTAATCAAATACAAAAATAAAAAAGTGATCGCGGAGCGCAAAAAAACACGTTTGCGCCACGCAGCCTAGCGATCTGGTCGCTAATGAGCGGCAAAGGGTACCTGTCTGCGATTGTGTTAGAGTTTAACTCTCTGTAGTCGACACAAAGTCGGTCTGTACCATTTTTCTTCTTGACAAGCAGCATAGGACTGGCAAAAGGGGAGCAACTGGGTCGAATAATGTTGCATTTAAGTAACTCACTTAACTTTTCTCGGACAATGTCTCTTTCTTCAGAGCTAAGTCTATAGGGCCGACGTTGTACAGTTTTGGTTGGATCAATCAAGCGAATTTTCATTTCCCCTGTCGTGACTCGTGTGGATGGTGCCCCTTTTACAAGTGTAGTGGAGTAATTCTCAAGCATTTTTATTAGTTTGTCTCTATCAGCCTCGCACAATTCGGTATCAAGATTTGTAAGGTCAACTGGTTCCCTATCTATTGAGCAAATATTTACGGCTTTGGCTTTTACTACGTTAAACTTGTTTTGTGATACAGTGACATTAAATCCTTGTTTAAGAATTTCGCGGCCAATAACAATGTCGCTTTTCAAATGATTATCTTGCACTACATGGAACAATATTTGAAGTGCGTTCTCATTTATGGTGACCTGGCTTAATATATGTAAGGTGCTATATATGCCAGCATCGCCTATACCTTTTAGCATGATAATGTTGTTAAAACGCTTACCAGCTAGCTTACTACATATTTTCTCTTTAATGAGTGAACACTCTGCGCCAGAATCAAAAGAAATTGGGTAAATCTCACCGAGCTGCATCATCACTCCAGTTGGCTCTGGTACAGAGCACTGGTTCACAGTCTTCCGTTGGAATGCTCCCTGTGTACTTGTTGATTCCTTTTTCGAGCATTGATTTGCGAAGTGTCCAGGCTGGCCGCACTTGAAGCAAGTAACAGTTGGCTTGTCTTGCTCAGATGTCGCGTCGCCCTTTTGTCGCATTTTGGCTCTGCACTCAGCAATTTTATGTCCTGGTTTGCCACAGAAATGGCACACTATTGTCAATATTCTCCTCTTCTTGGCATCAGGTCCAGGTCCGGAGTCGTCATCACGGTCGGCATTACGATGCTTTTTAAAGGTGAATGCGCCTAGTTCGGATTGCAAGTCACTTCTAGTTTGAACTTTTGACGTGAACACAATCCGTTCCAAGCGGTTATCCACATTGGCTAAATGCGCGAGCACAATTGACACAGCAATTTCTTCGATGTTTTTGTTTTTCCAATTGGAAGTTAGAGTGGTCACCAAACGGCTAGCATAAACCGCAAGACATTCGCCGTTAGTTGGGCGACTGTTTAGTAGATTTAGAAACATTGCCGACGGCGTTTCACTATTTAAATTCAATCCACTTAATGCCGGGATATGCAATTTGAGTTAGCCACTGTGAGGCACTGCCCACCATAGCTTCGCTTAGTGCCATGATGAGTCTGCTTCCTTCTAGGGGCTGTTCCTTTAATATAATGTCAGCTGTGATGGACCACTTTGCGGCATCTGCACCTGCAGTGTCAGAGAAAAATTTTGGCAAAGTGACGCCACGAGTCTGCTGTTGCTCGCGTGTTGACGCTTGCATGGTTCTTGCAAGCTCCAGCAGATTCTGGTTCTGCATTTGTAAAATTATGCGCCACTGATCCTCTGAGAATGCAGGAGGTGGTGCTGATCCCACTTCTGATGTTGGAACTAAGTTGATTTCATCCATAGTCGCGCACTTAGCGAAGCGAGTTTCGATGCTTATGCTTCCACGTTTATTTCTAAACTGCCTCACAATGCCAGTGTTCTTCCTCAGCATAAGCACCGAACCACACTCGACGACAGCGTTGTAGCACTGTCGTCTCGCTAAAACGGTACTCCTTAAAGCGACAAAATGCAAAGAACCAATCAGAGCGCAACCAGCGCGTGACGGAATACTACCAATATGATGAAATTAGGAATTCTGGTGAAACCCGAGTATACATGCAAAATTTCAAGTCTCTAGTGTCAATAGTGTTCAAAATATAGCACAATTTCAAAAATCACTATATATTCAGGTCCGATTTGCCACGCCCCCAATTGGCGTAGACATATAACTTTTTGATCGATCTTCTTAGAATCATAACATTAACTCGCATGCATCAGCTTCCTAGCTTTAACGGTGTAGAAGATACGTATTTCCCGATTTTCCACGCCCCCAATGGGCGTAGATATATCCGCCATAGCTTTTTGAACTTGGGTTGTCACCCCGAGTATACATTCCAAATTGCAACTCTCTAGCTCATCATCTAGTATGATAACTTGCCTATGGGCGGAAGAGTTTTTCGATTTGCCACGCCCCTAGTGGGCGGATCAGGAAAATTTTGACACTTTATAATTCGGGAGCATATATGAGTATATGTTTAAAATTTCAAGTCTCTAGCTCTAATAGCGCCGAAAAATATTGCGTTCATACGGACAGACGGACAGACGGACAGACGGACGGACGGACAGCAAGACGGACATTGCACAAACCCAATATAATTTCTTCCCTTTGGGAACAAAGTATAAAAATCACAACAACGCTAATAAAAGTCACATGACTCAAAACCAAGAATTGAATCTGAAAACGACAAAAGTTTGTGCCTGCCTAAAACAAAAAGCAGCTTAATACGAAAAGATCGTGCTGTGTAACCGAACCAAAAGGTCGCAACCCAAAATCAGTGACAAGACAATAAAGAAGGAAGGAAGGAAGGAAAGAAGGACGACCCGATCCACCCTAACCCAAAGAAAGAAGTAACACTACGTGAGCGAACGAGAATCTTTATTATCTATATATATACTCATTAAGCTACATTTAAAAAATAAAATTTTTGTTGTGTTTAATAATTGTACTAAACCTGGACGAACTAATTGAAAAATTTTCAAATTTAAAAGCAAATACAAATAATTCAAAAATGGCTAACAATCTTACAGCAGAAATAATAGCTCAATTAATTGCAAATCAAACCAGAGTGCTTCAAGAACAAATTACAGAATTAAAAGCTCAGTTAACATTGTCTTCCAACAACGAACAAGAATTTAAAGCAACGGTCATCAATGATACAATTTGTTGCGACGAATCATTTGATATAGTTAAATCCTTACCTGAGTTTTCAGGAAATCAAAACGCATATGTGAGCTGGCGTGAAGCAGCTTGCGGTGCTATGCGAATGTATAAAGAGGGCAGTAGAAAATATGTGGGGGCCTTAACAATACTTAAAAACAAAGTCACAGGTAGGGCAAATGATATCCTAACTAATCACGGTACCGTACTTAACTTTGAGGCAATACTTGCCAGATTAGATTTTGCATATAGTGACAGGCGTCCGATGCACATTTTAGAACAAGAATTAAGTGTCTTACGACAAGGCAATTTATCGGTTCTCGAATATTATAACCTGTAGGCGCAACTAACTGCGATATACTTTGTTCCCATAGGTGCATCTTATTTATTTAATAAACATACGTTTTTCCTACACATACAAACAGATTTACACATGTACACACTATACGAGTATACACACAATTTTCTATGTATGCATACAAAAGTTTGCATGCCAGAATATTCTAAGAATTGTGACTGAATTGGGAAATTTTCTATCATTACTTTAGTTTTGTCAGAGACGCTCTAGCAATGGCTTATTTGGTTTTAGTTAACGAATGCTGGGTCAGGGCAGTGGCGCTGGTGGTAAGCGCTATGCAAGCTGTACTTAGGTGCGTGGGTTCGAATCCCGCAGAAAACTTTTTTTCAAAAATTATTTTTTTTAAATATTTTTTTATATTTGTATATTTATTCTAAAATGCTTGCTGCCAATTGATAATAATTTATAAACATACGCATATGAATTGTGCATTTAAGCAAAAACTAAAACAACTTTTCCGATTTGCCACGCTGTGTGGCAAGCAGTTTTTCTATACATGCATATATGTATTTATGTGTACACAGATGTTTGTAAGTGTATACACATCCAAAAGTGTATACATATTGCAAGAATTGCGATTGTATTGTTTTGTGTTTGTGGTGGTGGCGTTCAGTTCGTCGTCTTCTTCCTCCAAGAAAAAACTCTGGGTTGGTTCACTTGTAACAATTGTATTTTATAATTTTATGGTTCACCGATCGGGTGTGGGATCGTGTACGATTACAATGCAAGAAAGATATTAACATGGTACACAAAAAGAAAGGTTGCGCCGTGCCAGCCCAGTACTCAAAAGGGTTATGTTAATAACATAACTGTTATCACATAACAGGTTGTGCGGATGAGGAGGAGCAACTCTGTTAACGCCATCTGGCGTGAACATTCTCCCCCCCCTTGCAACGATGCAACGAGGGTTTGGAGCTCAGGCGCAGGAGCCTGAGAGGATCCACCCAAATTGGGTGTTCTGCGCCAGTGGAAGCCCGTCAGTGCTGGGAACGATCCCCGGAAGGAGGATGTGAGGGTACACATCCGCCCCCAGCACCATAAGCACCATACTGGGCAGAGACCAGCGGTCGTCGGCGAGCGTGATTCCCGGAAACTGGGCGCTGCGCTCGACGGCTCGGACGGGTGTCCGGCACTGTAGCTGGGCCTCCAGTTGCAGGATCGTGTCTAGCTCGAAACGGGTGGTCTTCGACCGGATGAGAGCCGTGCAGACCTGCCCCTGACCAACGCTAGTGACGGAAAGACCAAGGGTCCGTGCCAAATCAGCGTTGATCCGACTGGTCGGGCTGCACGGATCGATCAAGACCCGTACGTCGAAGACCTTGGACTGGGACTGTAGCGCGACGGTGGCAGTGGGCAAAATGCTGATGGCCCGATGCTGCATCAGCGTCGACAACGGAGGCGACTCGTCCGTCGCAAAGGCTGGGGTGCGCCGACGTGTACGGCGGCGACGTCGACGGGTTCCGGAGGCTGCTGGAAGCGGGATGGCTGCGTTGGCTGGCGTGCTGATGGCTGGCGTGCTGATGGCTGGCGTGCTGATGGCTCCGAGTTGTCCTGGGGTCGCCGATGTACCATCGGCCGCATCTGGCAGGACAGTGGACCGGCGACGACGAGCAGCTCGGCGGTTTCGACGCACTCCGGTGAGGTGCAGCAATGTGTGGTGGTCTTCGCCACACATCTTGCACCCGCCCTGAGTGCGGCAGGACTGCCCGGAGTGCTGGTGGGCCAGGCATTTTGCGCAATATTTGTTGATTAGCGCCGCCCGCATACGCTTCTCTATAGGCAGTCCCAAAAACCGCCGGCACTTCCGCAGCGCGTGCACTCCTCTGCACACGCGACAGCGGAAGGAGTTGACGACCGCTGGCGTTGATGGGTGCGGTGACGACGTCATAGCTGGAAACGAGCGAAGATATGAACGTGAATGCTTATGGCGATGAAAAACATTGAGTGGACAGCACAGGAGTACGGAGAGTGTATGTTAATTGGACAACGCTGGGATGGCCTCGTCCGTTGGTAGAATGACCAACTTGTGGACGGGCCTGCGGATGATACCCCGGGCCGTGAGAACGTCTGCCACTCGAACCATTTTATCTTCTCCGGGATAGGTGAGGTGGATTCTACTGAGTCGCCACTCATTGATGGCGGTGTTGTCATCTTTGACGATGACCATATCACCAACCTTCAAATCTCGGAGCGGGGTTTTCCATTTGTTTCGCTTATGCAGCTCCTTCAGGTAGTCTTCCTTCCAACGGAAACAAAACTGTTGATGGAGAGCCTTCAGGCGCTGCCAGCGGTTTAAAATGGACATCGCTTTATCCTGAATTACAGGTTCAGCAATAGAGAGAAGGGGGCCACCGATCAGAAAATGACCCGGAGTCAGGGCGAGGAGATCGGTGGCGTCCTCCGACATGGGCGCGATTGTCCTGGAATTGAGGCACGCCTCGACCCTGGCCAAGAGGGTCGAGAGCTCCTCAAAGGTATATTTCGCCGCAGAAGTGGACTTGTAGAATAGGGCCTTAAAACTTTTCACGCCCGCTTCCCACAAGCCACCCATGTGAGGGGCACCCGGTGGGTTGAAATGCCAGGATAGGCGCTGTAGAGTATGTGTAGCAAGCACCTCGGATCTGAGAGCTGCTAGAAAGTCTCGAGACAGGACCTTCTCGGCTCCGACAAACGTCTTCCCGTTGTCGGAGTAGAGCCGTTGCGGACATCCCCGCCGGGCCACCAGGCGAGAGAACGCTGCTAAGAACTTTTCGGTGGTCAGATCGGAGGTGGCCTCGAGGTGGATGGCTTTTGTGCTAAAACATACGAACACGCAGACGTACCCTTTCGTTATGAGACAGGCACGTCCCGTGTAGTTCTTAACGTCGAAAGGCCCCGCAAAGTCGACGCCCACGAAAGTAAAAGGTCGGGAGAAAGTCGACCGCTCTGCGGGCAGATCACCCATCATTTGCGTTTGGAGGCGCTTGCGGTACACCACGCATGATTTGCAGGAGTGGATTACCGTCTTGATGAGGACCTTCAGCTTGGGAATCCAGAATTGAGAGCGGATGAGCCTCGTCACCAACTGGTTCCCACCATGCAAGGAGATGCGATGGGTGAAACGAACCAGCAGTCTTGAGAACGCACCCGAGTACGGCAGAATAATGGGATGGCGTTCATCGTAGCTCAAAGAGGTGGTGGCTCGAACGCGTCCGCATGCCCTCATGACTTCATCATGGTCTAAAAATGGGTTGAGGCTGCGAACTGGACTGGAGGGTGAAAGTGGTTGCTTTTCGCGGAGGCGAGCGAATTCGTTCGCGTAGCCGGTTAGTTGGCATTGCGAAATGAAAAAACGCTGAACGACATGCAGTTCTTCAGCGCTGAGCTCTGGTGTCAGAGGAAGATCGGATTTCCGGCACCGCTTGATGAAACGGAACATCCAAGCGGTAACACGGAGAGCTCGGTTGAGTTCTGAAAACCTGCCGATGAATTCAGAGTCGACGGAGGGGCGTGCATGGAGACATTTCGCAACCTTTTTTTCCACGGTGGTCTCTAGTTCGATGGATGAGTTTGATGGCCACTGGTCTCGGGGCAGCCGAAGCCATTCGGGGCCATGGAACCATAATGAGCTTGTGAGGAGCTCTCGTGGATTTACTCCCCTGCTCGCGAGGTCTGCGGGGTTATGCTCGGATCGGACGTGGGCCCAATCACCGGGATTAGTGAGTTCGGAAATTCTGCTAATCCGGTTGGCGACAAAGGTCGTCCACGTACACGGCGGCTTCTTGAGCCAGGCGAGGACGATCGAAGAATCAGTCCAGAAGAAAGACTCCCATTGAACCGCAGGAGAGGCGGGGAGCAGAATAGAGCTTAGGTCAGCCAGAAGAACGGCGCCGCATAGCTCTAGGCGAGGAATGGACAGAGTCTTAATGGGAGCCACTCGCGTCTTGGCGGCGAGCAAATTTGTGAAGACCTGACAACCCCGCTCGACACGCAGGTACAGAGCGGCTCCGTACGCGTGCTCGGAAGCGTCACAAAAACCATGGAATTGCACTTTCAGCTCTGGTTGGAAATGTATCCATCGAGGTATGCGTATCTCACGGAGTGTGGGATAGTCCACCAAGAACTCTTGCCATTGGCGGTGGAGATCGGTTGGCAAGGGCTCGTCCCAGTCCAGACCCTGCAGCAAGACCTTTTGCATAAAAATTTTCGCACGAACGACGAAGGGTGCCAGCCAGCCGGCAGGGTCGAACAATTTGGACGCTTGGGAGAGCACGGTTCTTTTTGTATAGGTAGACTGGAAGGGAGTATCGGCTGGCGCGAAGAAAAACTCGTCTGAATGAGCTTGCCACCGTATGCCTAAAGTTTTTGCCGTACTAGATACTTCCAGTTCTAGGAAGTCTTCGCGCAATCTGTGACATTTCGGGATGGCCTTTAAACAGACCCTGGAATTGGAGGTCCATTTCCTTAAAGGAAACCCCGCGCTGCCTAGAGCTTCTTGCAGCTCTGCGATGGCTGCGATCACCTTCCCCTTGGAGTGCGCTCCTGCAAGCACGTCATCGACGTACATGCATTCGGAGATGACCTTGCTGGCGAGAGGCAGCCGAAATTTCACATCGTCTGCGAGATGTTTAAGCACTCTCAGAGCCAGGAAGGGAGCGCAGTTTACTCCGAAGGTGACAGTGTTCAATTCAAAATCGCCAATGGAGCCGTCAGGCTTGCGGAAGATAATGCGTTGAAAGGGAGTGTGTTTGGGATCAACCCGAATCTGGCGATACATTTTCTCAATATCGGCGTTGAACACATACCGATAGTATCGCCATTGCAGAATTTGCATCATGAGATCGGACTGGAGGATGGGGCCTGGGTGAAGGATATCGTTCAGGCTTTTCCCATTGGAAGAGGGACATGATGCGTTGAACACTACTCTCACCTTAGTGGTAGTGCTGTCGGGTTTAAAAACTGCATGGTGCGGCAAGTAAAAATTGCCAACGGCAGGATTGTCACAGGGGCGAATTGGCCTCATATGGCCCAGGCCGATATACTCTTGCAGTATGGCGTCGTATTCAGCCTTGAGGGTTGGATTTCTTGTCAAACGGTTCTCGTTCTTCAAGAATTGGCCCAAAGCGATGGACCGTGAATGGCCTATATCAATATGGTCAGGATCCTTAAACGGAAGAGTCACGACATATGAGCCAGAGCTGTCCCTCTTAGTTGTACGGACAAAATTGTCTTCGCAGAACGAGTCTGGCTCCCGAGTCGCCCTTGGAAGCTCCTCCACCTCCCAAAATTTGGAAAGGATGTGATCGAGTTTTTCTTCCTCGGAGAAGCTGACTTGAGTCGTGAACGCTGAAACGGCTCTGCGAGCCCCTTGAGTGACTGGACCCGTAAGGATCCAGCCGAAGATGGTCTCTTGTCCCATAAGAGATCCGCAAAGGTTGGGATGGAACCCCCCTTTAACGAGGGACGGAAGGATATCCGCCCCCAGAAGAACGTCAATCTGGGCGCTCTTGAAGAATAAGGGGTCGGCTAACGGGATGTCAGGAAGACGATCCAAGACTTGTTGCGGCACGGGATATGACGGCAAGTTGCCGGAGAGCTGAGAGAGCACGAAAGCTGATGCCTCAATTCGGACCATCGGATTCAGCGGAGTACCAATCTGGAACTCGCAATGTTTTAGCGACTGGCACTTGTGTCTGCACTGCTCGGAATGGCAGTCTCAACAAGGGAAACAAACGCTCTGACACAAACGTCGCTTCGGATCCCGAATCGACCAAGGCTCGGGCAGGGTATGTGGCTCCTAAGTGATGCACGTGGAGAACCGCCGTACCTAGCAATACGCCTTGATCGTTAGCTGAAAAAAACGATTGGACTTCAGGGGCCACCTCGGATGCGGGGGGCCTCACAGAGGCGATGGACTGTGAATTGGCACCAGAGCCCCACCCTTCCCGGTGGAGGAGAGTGTTATGCCTCGCTTTGCATTTGGCGCAGTTGTGTATGCTGGTGCACTCACGTAACTGGTGGCCCTGAGCGAAGCAGTTCAGACAGAGCTGCTTCCGCCTGATGTAAGCATCTCGGGCTGCAACGGACATGTGCAAAAAGGTAGGACACATTCGGACGGGATGGCTCTCCTTGGCACACAGCTCACATTTTTTTACCTTTATGGCCACCTGAGTCTCAAAGGCGTTGACCTTTTTGCACAGAGAAGTGCTCGTGGATCTAGTGTCTGCGGAGGAAGCTTTGATGGCGGGTCTGTCACTTTCCATGGCTTCGAGTGCCCGAGCGCGCTCGCTAAGAAAGTGACTGATATCCTGCCAAGCGGGGATATCGGACTTCCTCAATAAGGATTGCTCCCAGAGAGAGCGGGTCTGTTCCGGCAATTTGGAAGCGCACAGGAACCCGAGGATGCAGTCCCAGCTCTCAGTAGAGATCTGAGCCTGCTCGATGGCAGTGACGCACCTGTGAATAGTGCCAAGCAGCTCTCTGAGAGCCGAGCCTGACTCCTTGGTGACCTTGGAAAGGTTGAACAGAATTCTCAGCTGGCTATTGACTAATAGCCGCTTGTTCTCAAAACGAGCACACAAGGCGGCCCAAGCCGAGGCAAAACCGTCGTTCGTGAGCGGACACTCTGCGACTAAAACGTTTGCCTCGCCTGCTGTCTTGGAGTTGAGGTGGAATAGTTTTTCCACAGGAGTCAGACGCGGATTTTGGATGTAAATGGCCGTGAAAAGGTCTCGGAAAGTTGGCCAACGCAAGTAATCGCCGTGGAACACTTCCGTGTCAACGGGTGGAAGGCGACAGCCTCCGGAAGAGGCGAAAGGAGGGCTCACGTGGTTTGGCAAAACACTTGGTGTCGCTATGGCATCGATCTGTCGACCCAAGAAAGCTGCACACCGTTCATAAACTGTGTAGCAGTGGTCGAATTTCGCCTCCATGGCTTCAACATCGCCACTACCACCAGCCCCCTGACTCAGCGCTTTGGAACACGCTTCATACTGCTGCTCTGCCTTTTCCCACAGAATTTTGACCCGGTCGCGTCGGATCTCTAAAGCCTGGAGCTGAGCGGCTGGAGTGGAGCCAACATCCTCAGAGTATTCAATGCGGGACTCAAACTTGACGAGCCTATCCGCAGCCGCAATAAAATCAGCGAGTGACATTTTGGACAACGGACTCGTGGGCCTTGCTGTGGAGCGTGTGCCAATCGGACTGCGTTTGAACGTGCTAGTCGATTGTACTTTACCAGACGGGACCGGAGACGCCGAGGTACTGCGCTTGATCAAACGCGACGCGGGCACACTCAGTTGCGTTCGTCTCGAACGATCGGACATGGGGGTCGACTAAAGATTAGTCGACTAGAGGACCTGTTCGAGTAAGCGGCGCAAAAGAAGGCAGCCTCAGGCAATCAATCGGATCGGGATTGAACTATTTTCTTAGTTGTCTGGAGCAGTGTGTCTCGCCAGGACAGAAATTATTCAATTAATTTAATCAGAGTAGACCAAATCAGCAGAAGAGATTATTATAATTAATTTAATCAGAGTAGATTAAATAATTATAAGATCGAGGAATAATTTACTTATTCGGAATAAATAAGTAAGTTAATTTAATCAGAGTAGATTAAATTAGCAGAAGAAATTCTTATAATTAATTTAATCAGAATAGATTAAATAATTATATATATATATAATTGGCAATAACACCCCTATCGGAGCACAGCCTGATGCACAATTTGCCTCCACGCTTCTCTGTCCTGTGCGCGACTTCTCCAGTTGGTAACACCATTCAGGATTGCCTCCATCTGGTCCTTCCAACGTGTTCGAGGTCTACCCCTTCTTCGTTGTCCTCTAACTACCGCATCAAAAACCGAACGAGCTGGAGTGTTTTCCTCCATACGAGCAATGTGACCCAACCAACGAAGACGCTGAATGTCAATTCGCTTGCCAATGTCAACATCGCCGTATAGCTCGTACAGCTCGTCGTTCCACCTGATACGATAGGTTTCGCCAACGCAAATTGGTCCAAAGATCTTGCGAAGAATCTTTCTCTCGAAGACACCAAGAGCAGCTGCATCTGACTGCGTCACGGTCCAGGCTTCCGCTCCATAAAGCAGCACTGGAATGATGAGTGTCTTGTAAAGGGTTACCTTTGTCTTTCGAGAGAGGGCTCTACTGTTCATTTGCCTACTGAGCCCAAAGTAACATTTGTTGGCAAGTGTAATTCTCCGCTTGATCTCCAGGCTGACATCATTTTTGTTGGTCACTGCAGTTCCCAAATAGACAAAGTCCTTGACAGACTCAAAGTTATAGTCTCCAGCAGTAAGGTAAGAGTCAAGACGCCGCGACTCTCTAGTACTGCACACCATAAACTTTGTTTTGCCCATGTTTACTGCAAGACCAACTTTAGCTGATTCCCTTTCGATAGCTCCAAAAGCCGCAGCTACATCACGCTTGGTACGACCAATGATATCAATATCATCAGCGTAACCAAGGAGCTGGACACATTTGTATCCCAGTATTGTGCCCATCCGATGCACTCCAGCTTTCCTTATTATACTCTCCATAAGTAAGTTGAAGAGCACACAAGACAGCGAGTCGCCTTGTCTGAGACCCCGCTTGGTATTGAAGGTTTCGGATTGGTCATTTCCTACCTTGACAGAGCTGATGGTGTTGCTCAATGTCATGCTACAAAGCCGTATTAGCTTTGCAGGAATACCAAGCTCAGACATGGTAGCGTACAGGCAGTCTCGCCGTGGGCTATCAAAAGCAGCTTTAAAATCGACGAACAGGTGGTATGTGTCGAATTGGTTCTCGTGTGTTTTCTCCATGATTTGGCGCAATGTGAAGATCTGGTCAACTGTAGACTTGCCAGGACGGAAACCGCATTGATACGGACCTATCAATGCTTCAGCATATGGTTTCAGTCTCTCACACATTACGCTCGTGAGAACCTTGTATGCGACGGGAAGAAGGCTGATGCCACGGTAGTTGGTGCGTTGTGTTGCATCACCCTTCTTCAGGATTGGGCAGATCATACTGAGGTTCCAATCATCGGGCATGCTTTCCGTTAGCCATACGCTGCTGATAAGTTGGTGCATGCACCCTACCAACTCATCGCCTCCAGCCTTAAACAATTCAGCCGGTAAGCCATCTGCCCCCGCGGCTTTATTGTTTTTGAGACGCTGTATAGCTGTCTCGACTTCCGTATGGCTAGGGATGGGAACTTCAACACCATCATCTCTGATTGGGGTTAGTGGACCAACTTCGTCAAGCTCATTCTCACTGTTTCCAGCCAAAAGACTCTCAAAGTGATCCCGCCATAACCTCAGTACAATCTCCGCATCAGTAACCAGGTTTCCATCGTCACTCCTGCAGGCAAGCGATCCAGACTTATACCCTTGGGTCATGCGCTTGACCCTCCGGTAAAAGTCACGGGCATCGTTCTTGCTTCTGCTACTCTCCATCTTCTCACACTCAAGCCTTTCCATCTCCCGCTTCTTCCTCCTGAAAAGGCGCTTCTCGTCTCGTCTCCGCGACCTATAAATATCCACCACCGCTCGAGTAGCTCCTGCTTGCAGCGTTCTTCTGTAGGCGGCGTCTTTAGCTGCAGTCGCTTCCCGACACTCCTGGTCGTACCATGGATTCCGGTTGGGAGGGCGTTGGAACCCAAGTACTTCCACAGCAGAGGCGTTTATGGCATTGGACATGTACGCCCACATATCCGTTGTATTTATAGGCGTTGGAGGGAGTTGGCCGAGTCGGCCCGAGAGTCGAGTGGAGAAGCCATCCTTATGTCGTTGTGATTGCAGCTTTTCGATGTCCAGCTTTCTTGGCATACCTTGACGTGAGACTTTCGCGACACACAGCCGTGCGCGTACCTTGGCTGCAACAAGGTAATGGTCAGAGTCGATGTTAGGACCCCGACAAGATCTCACATCAAGTATGCTAGATGCATGCCTTGCATCGATCACAACATGATCAATCTGATTTCGCGTCAGACGATCAGGCGACAGCCAGGATGCCTTGTGGATGTTGAGGTGACGAAAACCTGTACTACATACAATCATATTGTGTGCGGCCGCAAATCCTATTAGTCTAAGTCCATTGCTCGATGTGGACTCGTGCAGACTAAACGGGCCAACGGTTGCTCCAAAGATGCCCTCCCGCCCTATTTTGGCGTTAAAATCTCCTAGAAGGATTTTAACGTCATGTGACGGGCAACGGCCATATGCTCGGTCGAGCTCTGCATAGAAAGCATCCTTGGTAGCATCGTCTTTCTCTTCCGTCGGGGCATGCGCACAGATTAGGCTGATGTTGAAGAATTTGGCAGTTATTCGGATCGTCGCAATCCTCTCGCTAACTGGTGTGAAGTGCGAGGCTCGGTGCCGCAACTTGGGCCCTACGACGAAACCACAACCAAATTCATGCCTATCATTAAGACAACTGTAATAGATGTCACAGTTGCTTTTTCTTATGCGCCCCTGCCCTTTCCATCGCATTTCCTGGATGGCTGTGATGTCAGCCTTCAACTCATTGAGGGTATCCGCTAGTTGTTGAGCAGCACCGGGTCTGTACAATGTCCGTACGTTCCAGGTGCATACTCTCAAATCATTTTCCTTTTTCCGTTTGCCGTGGTCGTCAACGTTTTCCGGGTTCCTTTCCGAGGCTCCTCTTGCTTCATTCACTGATGAGTCTTTTTTCTATGGGTGGATATCAAGTCCTACGCCAAAACCTAATTTAAGGATTAGGATCCCGCCGCGCACTTTGGTTTATAACTCAACAGGGGCTGAGTCATAATCCAGGAGGAACCACGTGGAGGTAGTGTGTCGACTTGAGAAGAGCAAGAACAAGGATCGCACTAGCACTCACCAAGTTGAGCACAATCAGAAACTTTGCCTTGCCTGCTCTCCCCCATCCCCCCTAAATAATTATAAGAACGCGGAATAATTTATTTATTCGAATTTAATAAAAAAAAACGAGAGTAGTTAATTCAATCAGAGTAGATTAAATTAGCAGAAGAAATTATTATAATTAATCTAATCAGAATAGATTAAATAATTATAAGAACACGGAATAATTTATTTTTTTCGAATTAAATAAAAACGAGAGTAGTTAATTTAATCAGAGTAGATTAAATTAGCAGAAGAAATTATTATAATTAATTTAATCAGAATAGATTAAATAATTATAAGAACACGGAATAATTTATTTATTCGAATTAAATAAAAGCGAGAGTAGTTAATTTAATCAGAGTAGATTAAATTAGCAGAAAGATTATTATAATTAATTTAATCAGAATAGATTAAATAATTATAAGAACACGGAATAATTTATTTATTCGAATTAAATAAAAACGAGAGTAGTTAATTTAATCAGAGTAGATTAAATTAGCAGAAGAAATTATTATAATTAATTTAATCAGAATAGATTAAATAATTATAAGAACACGGAATAATTAATTTATTCGAATTAAATAAAGTCGCTATGTTGTCAGCTACTTGCCGTGCGATAGTTCAGCAGTGCGAGCACTAATATCCAGATCACGATATTTGTGAGGTTCGATAACTTGTAACTATCGGCACGAACAATGTGGCGGCTGGCGATTTTCTTTGTTTTGATTCCAAGTGCCAGCACTAGTTATGAGTGAAAAGTTTATATGCGTAAGATAGTTAAGTTAATTTGTGTATTTTAGTTATATATATATATATTATATTATTATATGAACATATTACTGAAGAAAGAAATAAAAGAAGAAAAATAATAAATAAAAGAAAACTAATGCTTGTGTTTTATTTATCTATGATCGGTGTATGTACATAGAGAGTTGTGAAAAAAAGAAAAATATTAAGAGTCAGCTGTTCGTCAGCTACTCTAATATATGAGTTTATGTGCTAACTTGATTTCTATGATCTTTTGTGATTATGAATTGTCAATACAATTCGGATGTAACGGCGGCTATTGCCGACGCCTGACAGAAATAATATTGCAATTTAATTATTCGTATGTTATATGTATGTAACTTTT
Source organism: Drosophila antonietae (assembly GCA_030914385.1). NCBI lineage: Eukaryota > Metazoa > Arthropoda > Insecta > Diptera > Drosophilidae > Drosophila > Drosophila antonietae. The sequence goes on from JAUESO010000189.1 coordinate 22,663, forward strand.
ATGTAGTTTGCACAAGTGTAATAGCTGCAAATTATGTCAGCACCTTCACCTGCTTTTGGAAGCGTACACAAGCAGCTACATATGTACATACATATGTAAATACGAACGATACGTGCAATATAGATGTCGGCATACAAACATGACACAAAATGTAAAATGCAATAGAAATAGGACTTTAAATAAATATAGGAATATATAAATAAATAAAATGTAGTAAAAACACCAGATAATTTTATTTTCTTTTGTCCTTTTATTCAATTGTTTTTTCTTGTTTTAATTATATGGACCAAATAAAAAGGAAGAAAAAAAATATATTCAATGTCATAAGTATAAATATATATATATGTTTTTTATGTATGTGCATGCAACGGCGTATAGATGGAATAATAATTACAGAATGTGCATGCAAATCATTTAATGACCGACAAAGAATATTGTGATCAGTTTGCCTAAGCTAGCCAAGAATATGGCTGCTTATTGCACCTTGAGCTTCATACACGGACAAAAATGGAGGAGTCGGTGGCAAGTTTTCTGCATATATATGTGATCGAGAATGTGAAGGCACAAAGGGAGGAAAAAAAACCAAGATGGAGGAAGTTCACTGGTTACAGGTTATGAGATGTTCTTTTTTCGTATATCGCAAATATATATGATATTTATATTTGCGCGGACATACGCCAATTCCGGCAACGGGCAATACGGACACTAATCAATTGCACTGGCACAACAGGTATACACAGAAAAGGTGCATAGAAGTACCTGTGTTTCGTTGCAGCAGAATATAATAAGAACAAAAAAAGTCGACTTATCTGGTCGCCTGTAGGATGCTGGTGTGTGTGTTGGGTGGATGATATAACTCCGGCTCGAAGGACCAATGTTTGTGGTGGTGGCGTTCAGTTCGTCGTCTTCTTCCTCCAAGAAAAAACTCTGGGTTGGTTCACTTGTAACAATTGTATTTTATAATTTTATGGTTCACCGATCGGGTGTGGGATCGTGTACGATTACAATGCAAGAAAGATATTAACATGGTACACAAAAAGAAAGGTTGCGCCGTGCCAGCCCAGTACTCAAAAGGGTTATGTTAATAACATAACTGTTATCACATAACAGGTTGTGCGGATGAGGAGGAGCAACTCTGTTAACGCCATCTGGCGTGAACATTTTGTTTTGTCACAAGCTGCTGATCAGCTGACCAGCTGACCAGGGCGTAGACGCATAGTGTTTTGCCAGTTCTTAGAAAGGGCCGAGGCTAACATGACTGCAAAATTTGGTTGCTTACATTCCAAAAATGCGAAAATTACAGGGTATTTTTCGATATGCCACGCCCCCAAAGAGGCTGAAAAATTATTTTTGGGTCATCGATAAAGGAGAACATTAGTAACTCAACCATCCAATTTTCAAGCTTCTAGCTCTAAAACTGTAGGAGATATAAACTTTTGCGGTTTGCCACGCCCCCTGTGAGCGTAGATATATCTACCATAGCTTATTGATCTTGGGTTGTCAACCCGAGTATACATGCAAAATTTCAAGTCTCTAGTGTCAATAGTGTTCAAAATATAGCACAATTTCAAAAATCACTATATATTCAGGTCCGATTTGCCACGCCCCCAATTGGCGTAGACATATAACTTTTTGATCGATCTTCTTAGAATTATAACATTAACTCACATGCAAAATTTCAGCGTTCTAGCTTTAACGGTGTAGAAGATACGTATTTCCCGATTTGCCACGCCCCCAATGGGCGTAGATATATCCGCCATAGCTTTTTGAACTTGGGTTGTCACCCCGAGTATACATTCCAAATTGCAACTCTCTAGCTCATCTAGTATGATAACTTGCCTATGGGCGGAAGAGTTTTCCGATTTGCCACGCCCCTAGTGGGCGGATCAGGAAAATTTTTACACTTTATAATTCGGGGGCATATATGAGTATATGTTTAAAATTTCAAGTCTCTAGCTCTAATAGCGGCGAAAAATATTGCGTTCATACGGACAGACGGACAGACGGACGGACAGCAAGACGGACATTGCACAAACCCAATATAATTTCTTCCCTTTGGGAACAAAGTATAAAAATCACAACAACGCTAATAAAAGTCACATGACTCAAAACCAAGAATTGAATCTGAAAACGACAAAAGTTTGTGCCTGCCTAAAACAAAAAGCAGCTTAAGACGAAAAGATCGTGCTGTGTAACCGAACCAAAAGGTCGCAACCCAAAATCAGTGACAAGACAATAAAGAAGGAAAGAAGGAAAGAAGGAAGGAAGGAAGGACGACCCGATCCACCCTAACCCAAAGAAAGAAGTACCACTACGTGAGCGAACGAGAATCTTTATTATCTTTATATATACTCATTAAGCTACATTTAAAAAATAAAATTTTTGTTGTGTTTAATAATTGTACTAAACCTGGACGAGTTAATTGAAAAATTTTCAAATTTAAAAGCAAATACAAATAATTCAAAAATGGCTAACAATCTTACAGCAGAAATAATAGCTCAATTAATTGCAAATCAAACCAGAGTGCTTCAAGAACAAATTACAGAATTAAAAGCTCAGTTAACATTGTCTTCCAACAACGAACAAGAATTTAAGGCAACAGTCATCAATTCGTTGCGACGAATCATTTGATATAGTTAAATCCTTACCTGAGTTTTCAGGAAATCAAAACGCATATGTGAGCTGGCGTGAAGCAGCTTGCGGTGCTATGCGAATGTATAAAGAGGGCAGTAGAAAATATGTGGGGGCCTTAACAATACTTAGAAACAAAGTCACAGGTAGGGCAAATGATATCCTAACTAATCACGGTACCGTACTTAACTTTGAGGCAATACTTGCCAGATTAGATTTTGCATATAGTGACAGGCGTCCGATGCACATTTTAGAACAAGAATTAAGTGTCTTACGACAAGGCAATTTATCGGTTCTCGAATATTATAACCTGGTTAATAAAAAACAAGTAAGAACGTTGCAGTTAGGCGCAACTAACTGCGATATACTTTGTTCCCATAGGTGCATCTTATTTATTTAATAAACATACGTTTTTCCTACACATACAAACAGATTTACACATGTACACACTATACGAGTATACACACAATTTTCTATGTATGCATACAAAAGTTTGCATGCCAGAATATTCTAAGAATTGTGACTGAATTGGGAATTTTTCGATCATTACTTTAGTTTTGTCAGAGACGCTCTAGCAATGGCTTATTTGGTTTTAGTTAACGAGTGTCAGGTCAGTGGTGCTGGTGGTAAGCGCTATGCAAGCTGTACTTAGTGCGTGGGTTCGAATCCCGCAGAAAACTTTTTTTCAAAAATTATTTTTTTTTTTTTCATTTTTTTTATATTTGTATATTTATTATAAAATGCTTGCTGCCAATTGATAATAATGTATAAACATACGCATTTGAATTGTGCATTTAAGCAAAAACTAAAACAACTTTTCCGATTTGCCACGATGTGTGGCAAGCAGTTTTTCTATGCATGCATATATGTATGTAGTATAATTAACCCAGTATAATTAACCCAGCTGGTAAACAAAACTATTATGACATATGGCGACAAGGCCAATGTAATTACCGAATTAAATAATAACAAGTAAGAACGTTGCAGTTAGGCGCAACTAACTGCGATATACTTTGTTCCCATAGGTGCATCTTATTTATTTAATAAACATTTAATTAACGAAATATTTCGGCAATTAGCAAACGTACATGGCAAGCAACAAACGTTTTTCCTATACATATGTACATATGTATATACATACAGATTTACTCATGTACGAGTATACACACAATTTTCTATGTATGCATACAAAAGTTTGCATGCCAGAATAATCTAACAATTGTGACCGAATTGGGAATTTTTCGATCATTACTTTAGTTTTGTCAGAGACGCTCTAGCAATGCCTTATTTGGTTTTAGTTAACGAATGCTGGGTCAGGGCAGTGGCGCTGGTGGTAAGCGCAATGCAAGCTGTACTTAGGTGCGTGGGTTCGAATCCCGCAGAAAACTTTTTTTCAAAAATTATTTTTTTTAAATATTTTTTTATATTTGTATATTTATTATAAAATGCTTGCTGCCAATTGATAATAATTTATAAACATACGCATATGAATTGTGCATTTAAGCAAAAAATAAAACAAATTTTCCGATTTGCCACGCTGTGTGGCAAGCAGTTTTTCTATACATGCATATATGTATTTATGTGTACACAGATGTTTGTAAGTGTATACACATCCAAAAGTGTATACATATTGCAAGAATTGCGATTGTATTGTTTTGTTTTGTCACAAGCTGCTGATCAGCTGACCAGCTGACCAGGGCGTAGACGCATAGTTTTAGCCAGTTCTTAGAAAGGGCCGAGGCTAACATGACTGCAAAATTTGGTTGCTTACATTCCAAAAATGCGAAAATTACAGGGTATTTTTCGATATGCCACGCCCCCAAAGAGGCTGAAAAATTATTTTTGGGTCATCGATAAAGGAGAACATTAGTAACTCAACCATCCAATTTTCAAGCTTCTAGCTCTAAAACTGTAGGATATATAAACTTTTGCGGTTTGCCACGCCCCCTGTGAGCGTAGATATATCTACCATAGCTTATTGATCTTGGGTTGTCAACCCGAGTATACATGCAAAATTTCAAGTCTCTAGTGTCAATAGTGTTCAAAATATAGCACAATTTCAAAAATCACAATATATTCAGGTCCGATTTGCCACGCCCCCAATTGGCGTAGACATATAACTTTTTAATCGATCTTCTTAGAATTATAACATTAACTCACATGCAAAATTTCAGCGTTCTAGCTTTAACGGTGTAGAAGATACGTATTTCCCGATTTGCCACGCCCCCAATGGGCGTAGATATATCCGCCATAGCTTTTTGAACTTGGGTTGTCACCCCGAGTATACATTCCAAATTGCAACTCTCTAGCTCATCATCTAGTATGATAACTTGCCTATGGGCGGAAGAGTTTTCCGATTTGCCACGCCCCTAGTGGGCGGATCAGGAAAATTTTTACACTTTATAATTCGGGGGCATATATGAGTATATGTTTAAAATTTCAAGTCTCTAGCTCTAATAGCGGCGAAAAATATTGCGTTCATACGGACAGACGGACAGACGGACGGACAGCAAGACGGACATTGCACAAACCCAATATAATTTCTTCCCTTTGGGAACAAAGTATAAAAATCACAACAACGCTAATAAAAGTCACATGACTCAAAACCAAGAATTGAATCTGAAAACGACAAAAGTTTGTGCCTGCCTAAAACAAAAAGCAGCTTAAGACGAAAAGATCGTGCTGTGTAACCGAACCAAAAGGTCGCAACCCAAAATCAGTGACAAGACAATAAAGAAGGAAGGAAGGAAGGAAGGAAGGAAGGACGACCCGATCCACCCTAACCCAAAGAAAGAAGTACCACTACGTGAGCGAACGAGAATCTTTATTATCTTTATATATACTCATTAAGCTACATTTAAAAAATAAAATTTTTGTTGTGTTTAATAATTGTACTAAACCTGGACGAGTTAATTGAAAAATTTTCAAATTTAAAAGCAAATACAAATAATTCAAAAATGGCTAACAATCTTACAGCAGAAATAATAGCTCAATTAATTGCAAATCAAACCAGAGTGCTTCAAGAACAAATTACAGAATTAAAAGCTCAGTTAACATTGTCTTCCAACAACGAACAAGAATTTAAAGCAACAGTCATCAATTCGTTGCGACGAATCATTTGATATAGTTAAATCCTTACCTGAGTTTTCAGGAAATCAAAACGCATATGTGAGCTGGCGTGAAGCAGCTTGCGGTGCTATGCGAATGTATAAAGAGGGCAGTAGAAAATATGTGGGGGCCTTAACAATACTTAGAAACAAAGTCACAGGTAGGGCAAATGATATCCTAACTAATCACGGTACCGTACTTAACTTTGAGGCAATACTTGCCAGATTAGATTTTGCATATAGTGACAGGCGTCCGATGCACATTTTAGAACAAGAATTAAGTGTCTTACGACAAGGAAATTTATCGGTTCTCGAATATTATAACCTGGTTAATAAAAAACAAGTAAGAACGTTGCAGTTAGGCGCAACTAACTGCGATATACTTTGTTCCCATAGGTGCATCTTATTTATTTAATAAACATTTAATTAACGAAATATTTCGGCAATTAGCAAACGTACATGGCAAGCAACAAACGCTTTTCCTATACATATGTACATATGTATATACATACAGATTTACTCATGTACGAGTATACACACAATTTTCTATGTATGCATACAAAAGTTTGCATGCCAGAATATTCTAAGAATTGTGACTGAATTGGGAATTTTTCGATCATTACTTTAGTTTTGTCAGAGACGCTCTAGCAATGCCTTATTTGGTTTTAGTTAACGAATGCTGGGTCAGGGCAGTGGCGCTGGTGGTAAGCGCTATGCAAGCTGTACTTAGGTGCGTGGGTTCGAATCCCGCAGAAAACTTTTTTTCAAAAATTATTTTTTTTTAATATTTTTTTATATTTGTATATTTATTATAAAATGCTTGCTGCCAATTGATAATAATTTATAAACATACGCATATGAATTATGCATTTAAGCAAAAAATAAAACAAATTTTCCGATTTGCCACGCTGTGTGGCAAGCAGTTTTTCTATACATGCATATATGTATTTATGTGTACACAGATGTTTGTAAGTGTATACACATCCAAAAGTGTATACATATTGCAAGAATTGCGATTGTATTGTTTTGTTTTGTCACAAGCTGCTGATCAGCTGACCAGCTGACCAGGGCGTAGACGCATAGTTTTAGCCAGTTCTTAGAAAGGGCCGAGGCTAACATGACTGCAAAATTTGGTTGCTTACATTCCAAACAAGTAAGAACGTTGCAGTTAGGCGCAACTAACAGCGATATACTTTGTTCCCATAGGTGCATCTTATTTTTTTAATAAACATTTAATTAGCGAAATATTTCGGCAATTAGAAAACGTACATGGCAAGCAACAAACGTTTTTCCTACACATACATATAGATTTACACATGTACACACTATACGAGTATACACACAATTTTCTATGTATACATACAAAAGTTTGGATGCCAGAATATTCTAAGAATTGTGACTGAATTGAGAATTTTTCGATCGTTACTTTAGTTTTGTCAAAAGGCGCTCTAGCAATGCCTTATTTGGTTTTAGTTAACGAAACCCAAGTCAGGGCAGTGGCGCTGGTGGTAAACGCTATGCAAGCTATACTTGGGTGCGTGGGATCGAATCCCGCAGAAAACTTTTTTTCAAAAATTATTTATTTTTTATTTTTTTAATATTTGTATATTTATTATAAAATGCTTGCTGCCAATTGATAATCATTTATAAACATACGCATATGAATTGTGCATTTAAGTAAAAACTAAAACTGCTTTATGCTTTCCGATTTGCGACGCTGTGTGGCAGGCAGTTTTTCTATGCATGCATATATGTATGTATGCATGTGTACGTGTATACACATCCAAAAGTGTATACATATTGCAAGAATTGCGATTGTATTGTTTTGTGTCGTATTTAGGTTTAGCTAACGATTACATGTTGTTTTCAAAAGACCCAGGTTCAAATCCCGCTGGAAACTTTTTATTTATTAATCAAAAACTTATGAATTTTATTTTTTAAATTCATTAATATTATTATATTTATGTTAAAATGCTTTTTGCCATCTTAGCAATTGCTACTAAGCTATTGTATGCATGAATTATGCAGTTGGCCACAACAAACTTCTTTGCCGATTTGCCACGCCCCCAGGCGGCGTAGACGCATAATTTTTTGCCAGTTCTTAGAAAGGGCCGAGGCTAACATGCCTGCAAAATTTGGTTGCTTACATTCCAAAAATGCGAAAATTACAGGGTATTTTTCGATATTCCACGCCCCCAAAGAGGCTGGGGGATCGATAGAGGAGAACATTAGTAACTCAGCCATCCAATTTTCAAGCTTCTAGCTCTAAAACTGTGGGAGATATCAACTTTTGCGGTTTGCCACGCCCCCTGTGGGCGTAGATATATTTACCATAGCTTATTAGTCTTGGGTTGTCAACCCGAGTATACATGCAAAATTTCAAAGTCTCTAGTGTCAATAGTATTCAAAATATAGCACAATTTCAAAAATCACGATATATTCAGGTCCGATTTGCCACGCCCCCAATGGGCGTAGACATAAAACTTTGATCGATCTTCTTAGAATTATAACATTAACTCACATGCAAAATTTCAGCGTTCTAGCTTTAACGGTGTAGAAGATACGTATTTCCCGATTTGCCACGCCCCCAATGGGCGTAGATATATCTGCCATAGCTTATTGATCTTGGGTTGTCGACCCGAGTATACATGCAAAATTTCAAGTCTCTAGTGTCAATAGTGTTCAAAATATAGCACAATTTCAAAAATCACGATATATTCAGGTCCGATTTGCCACGCCCCCAATTGGCGTAGACATATAACTTTTTGATCGATCTTCTTAGAATCATAACATTAACTCACATGCAAAATTTCAGCGTTCTAGCTTTAACGGTGTAGAAGATACGTATTTCCCGATTTGCCACGCCCCCAATGGGCGTAGATATATCCGCCATAGCTTTTTGAACTTGGGTTGTCACCCCAAGTATACATTCCAAATTGCAACTCTCTAGCTCATCATCTAGTATGATAACTTGCTTATGGGCGGAAGAGTTTTCCGATTTGCCACGCCCCTAGTGGGCGGATCAGGAAAATTTTTACACTTTATAATTCGGGAGCATATATGAGTATATGTTTAAAATTTCAAGTCTCTAGCTCTAATAGCGCCGAAAAATATTGCGTTCATACGGACAGACGGACAGACGGACGGACGGACATTGCACAAACCCAATATACTTTCTTCCCTTTGGGAACAAAGTATAAAAACAGAGAAAACGCTTTGCGAGTTTTCATCACAGGCCTTAACGGATCATTATCAAATATTTTGTTTTCTCTTAAACCAGAAAACCTTCCCAACGCCTTGGGTAAAGCCCAAGAGCTAGAAGCAAATTATCAAAGAGCTAATTTCGCTTATAATCACTCCGTTAATATACAACAGTCCAATGCAAATAAAAACGAACAACCAAAATATAATAAATCAAATCAATCCAATAAAAAATATGACAATCATTTACGTTTCAATCAGAACTCACAAAATCAAATTCAATCAAGAACCTCAAGAAGCAATGGATGTAGATAGATCCATTCAAATACAAAACCCATCTTTCCAACAGAATCCAATTTTAGAACAGGCAAACAAAAGAGTATTTTCTTCTCAAACAACTCATCAACCAAAAAAGGTAATGCGAGTAAATAACATTCAGGTGGACAATTTTTTAGAGGAGCAAGGGGAGAGCCCCATTCATCTACAGAATAGATAACAAAATAAACAAAAACTTGAAGGTATTAATAGACACAGGCGCTACAGCTTGTTATATTAAGAAAGGCATATACGATAACCCAGAAGAGTTAGTTATTAAAAAAAGAGTAAAAACTGTCAATGGATACAGTATCATAACACATTCTCATAATATAAATATTTTCGGAAAACGTTATAGATTTTATGAAATCGATAATCTAGAAGCAGATTTGTTAATCAGTTATAATTTACTAAAAGCTATTAATGCAATAATTGACCTATCAAAAGGTACACTGCATTATAATAATAAAACAGAAAAGATTAATTTGATAAATGAAAATCCAGATAAGGAGTATTTATTTCTAAAAAATGAAACTTTTAAATCAAATACATTATTCAATGTATCTGACATACAATCAGCGTCATCAAGTGACTGATTACCCAAATATAAAAAATAAAGCGATTAACGAAAATCTCAATAAAAACAAGCATATAAAAAAGAAGAAAGCTAAAAAGAGCAGACAACGAAAATTGTCAGTATCCTCTACAAGCACTTCAATATGCGAAGTAAATCATTTAAAAGTTAATCATTCCATTGATAAAATGGTCAATCTCACAACCCTTGAAGAACAAATCATTCAAGAAATAAAAATCAAACACTCTCAAATACAAATATCTCTTCCTTTTAGAACAGATATTAGAGGTGAAATCAGAACGATAAACGACACTCCAATTTACAGTAAACAATATCCTTATCCACATTCAGTTAACAATTTTGTTAATAAGGAAATAAATGGGATGTTAGACGAGAACATAATAAGGCCAAGCAAAAGTCCTTATAACTCTCCAGTATGGGTTGTAGGAAAAAAGGGCTTTAATGAAGATGGAACACAAAAGCACAGATTAGTTATTGATTACAAAAAACTAAATAATAATACAATTCCAGATAGATATCCGATGCCAGATCCATCGGTAATATTATCTAACCTAGGTAAAGCCAAATTCTTTTCAACTATTGATTTAGAATCTGGTTTTCATCAAATTTTAATGAAAAACACAAATATTGAGAAAACCGCTTTTTCCATTAATAATGGAAAATATGAATTTCTTCGCTTGCCATTTGGGCTTGCGAACGCGCCTAGCATATTTCAAAGAGCTATGGACAATATATTACGTGATAAAATCGGTAAAACTTGCCACATCTATATAGATGATGTTGAGCTATCGAGATTTTTCGTATAGCTTTGGATTAAAAACACAATTTGATTAGCGAGTCTTAATTGTTTATTAGATGCGAGTATGCATATGTATGTAAATATGTATGTTAAAGAAAACGTTTCTTGTTAAAAGCGACAGTAAATATGCACACATTCGATCTACGCGAGCCGGTTGCTAAGACTGACCGCTGCGTGGGAGAACGAATGAACGTTAAAAAGGGAGAGCGCAATCTCTTTACAAAATTCTCTTAGATGCTAATAGGTTTGGCGAACTGCCGCTCTTAGTTCTTATAAAGCGCTGATTGCTGGGCCCAACATCCTCCCCCCGTTGAAGACTTAGTCTTAAACAGAATCCTTAAGGCGCAGCAAGCACAGCTTGTTTGTAGCTCTTCTTGTCTCGCCAGCTTCAGTTTTGAGCACGGCCACCCGTGCAACGCCGTCACGTCCAGGGATAAGTTCAATTATTCTGGCCAGTGGCCACTTAAGCGCCGGAAGATTCTCATCCTTTACGAGAACTACGTCGCCAACCGCCAAACCAGACTTAGAAGTTCTCCATTTAGCCCGCTGTTGTAGTAAGTTGAGGTATTCGTCTCGCCAACGTGTCCAGAATACCTGCTGGAGATAGCTTACGCGCTGCCAGGCATCCAAGCGATTGAAATTGAGCCTCGTGAGGTTAGGCTCGCTGAAGGATGAAGGAGGACCACCGTTCAGGAAATGCGCAGGCGTCAGTACGTCCAAGTCTGCTGGGTGCTCTGAAATTGAAACTAAAGGGCGTGAATTAATGACAGCAGCAATGTTGCAGACCAGTGTGCGAAACTCATCATAAGTTAGGACAGAAGGGCCAACAGATCGATAGAAATGATGCTTCGCCGTCTTCACTGCAGCCTCCCATAAACCTCCAAAGTGAGGAGATCGTGGAGGGATGAAATGCCATTCGATTGATTCCGCCAGGCAGAAGTCCTTCACAGCATTCTGGTGGGCGTCAGACAGGAATAGACGCTTCAGCTCCTGAAGCTGGTTGCGGGCGCCAAGAAAGTTTGTGGCATTGTCAGACCAAATTTGACTTGGTTTTCCTCTGGTGCATATAAACCTTTGGAGGGCATGCAAAAATGCCGTGGTAGTTAAATCCTTAACTAAATATGAGAACAAAAGTTGATCAGATGATGGATCCCATGCGAGGCCAAGTGTCTTAGTAATGTCACTGCCATCGTTGAACCTAATGAGTGATTCCTTGTCGCACTCTGTTACGCCGTCCAGCACCATGGGATGGCTTGAACACCACTTTCGCAACTTGAACTGGCCACATGCCAATATTCCAGCTGTTTCTTGCATGACGCGTCTTGCCTCTTCGACTGAATTTCCTCCAGAGATCAAATCGTCGACATAGAAATCGCGAAGTAATGCCTCGGAACCGACTGGGAAGGTATCCTTTTCATCTATGGCGAGCTGATGCATGGCACGCACAGACAAGAATGACGCAGGTTTTGTGCCATATGTGACTGTATCAAGCTTGAACACTTCTAACTCATCATCTGGTGAATTCCTCCATAGAATGCATTGCAAATAGCTGTCTGGCTCAGGCACCTCCACGCAACGATACATTTTGCAAATATCACCGGTGAGTGCAACTGGATAGGACCGGAAACACAGCAATATGTCGATCATTTTCGGCTGAATGACAGGACCTGACATTAGAATGTCGTTCAGCGAATAACCAGTTGATGTAGCTGCTGATCCATCAAAGACGACTCGAAGTTTGGTAGTTGAGCTATCTTCTTTCAAAACGCAGTGATGAGGAAGAAAATATCTGCATTGATGAAATGAGCTGCGAGGAACGCGTGACATGTGACCCAGCTCAGAATACTCATCCAAGAACGCTGAATATTGAGACTTTATATGAGGCAAGCGATTCAATTTCTTCTCCAAATTAAGAAACCGCCGCAGCGCTTGCTGATAAGACTCTCCAAGAAGCTCGTAATTAAGCTTAACAGGCAAGCGTACTGAATATTGGCCACTGGGCAATCGTTTGTAATGCCACACAAAATGCGCTTCGCAATCTGATTCCTCCTTGCTAATGCTTACGACAGGGTCGCTGCAGCTCTCAGTCTCCCAGAAACGACGAACAAGACTGTCCAATTGGATATCAGTAGCGAAGTCTGGACCTGGATCCGAAGACGTCTTTGAAACTATTAGTGTGGAATTGTGGCCGCTAGCTTTGCCCCCCGATACAACCCAACCAAGACGAGTCTTCTGCAGCAGTGGAAGCCCAGGCGCCAACTTGATTTGACCCACACAGAGCAAGTCATAGAAAAGGCTGACTCCGATAAGCAAATCTATTCGCTGTGGCCTATCGAAAGCTGGATCTGCCAAGACTATATTCTGCGGTATACTCCAATTGCTTGTATTTATGTTAGAACTGGGCTGCCTGCCAGTTATATTTGCTGCTACCATGGCCGTTATGCTAGTCGCATACTCCGATGCGTGAGCTTGCAAAGTGAGGCAAATGGTGCTTCCATCGGTGGCAAAATTGGAGTCGCCTAAGCCACGTACAGACGCATATGACCTTGCTCTCTTAAGTTGTAGCAGATTGGCAAACCTGGCTGTAACAATATGTACCTGGGAGCCTGAATCTAAGAGTGCACGACAAGGAACAAGCTCGCTAAACCGATTCTTGACCAGAACCACTGCGGTAGCCAGAAGCGCAACATCCCTGTTCAGATCTTGAGCCAGGAGAGTAGTGGACGGAGCTGAGGGCTGAGTAGGAGTGATCTGCATCCCTGATGATGAGGATTGCTGATGGAACGGAGTTACTGCCTGCGATGTGCTGGAGTTGCCAAGGTGGAGAAGCGTATGATGCTTGACTCCACAGACCCGACAACTACGCGAGCCACATTGTCGCGACTGATGGCCGCCTTTCAAACAATTTAAGCATAGCCCAGCCTTCTTGACTTCATTCAGACGAAGAGTAGGCGATAGGTTTGCGAATCTTGAGTATTTATAGATTGTATGCTCAGGATCATTACAAAAAACGCAACTGTGTGCACTGTGGTCTGTTACAAGAAATGTGGACCGGCTGTTGGCCAATTTACTGCTAGAATTCACCTGCTTACTGGATGAATAGTTATTTAGAGAGAATTGCATTGATTCCAAAGTGCGGCAGCGAAGCTCAAGGAAAGAGGCCACTTCTTCATATGCAGGTATATGGGACGCCATCTCCGAATCCTCCAATTTCTCTTCCCATTTAGCTTGTGAGGCCACATCAAGTTTCTGTAACAGCACCTGAGCAATGATGGCACTGGCTATCTGTTCTGTTGTGCCCAGGCTACTGAGTGCACGCATATGTACATTGAAGCTGTCGGACAATTCTCGCAGCTTGGCTATGGATCCATTTTCTACCCTTTTCAGCCCTAAGATCTTTCCGATGTGGGCTTGAAAAATTAAACGTCGGTTATCATATCTTTGTTTCAATAGCTTTATGGCCATCGTATAGTTGTCGTTAGAAATTTCCAAAGATCGAACTGTATCCAACGCTGCACCATCCAGACAAGACCGTAGATGCTGAAGCTTTTCCATGTTGCTGATTTCTGGCCTGCTATCAATGATTGTTGAAAACATTGAGTAGAAATCAGCCCAATTTGCATATCCACCGCTGAACGTAGGCAGCTTTAAAGGCGGCAATGCAGGTGCGGAATGTATTTTGGGAACGGAAACCTGAGTAGGGACGATCGGTCTACTAAACGTGGAACTATGAGGCATTTGAGCGGTACGACCTTGAATTTCTGACATTATTGTTGACTGCATGACCATTATTAAGTCATCGAAGTCAACGCGCAAATCGCTGCCCATCTCAGCAAAGTCAAGTTCCTCTAGAGTTTCATGGGCTTCACTAAAAGAATGGCTTAGCTTACCAATGTGCTCCAAAAGAACGTTTAAAGTGCTGTCACTCTGATCGGCAAGCGCATCAGAATCAACCTTGGCTTGCAGTCTTTTTACGCGTTCAAACACCGATTTCACTTTGAGCTTATAAAATTTCGCTCGCTCTTCGGGCGCAACTGTAGTAACATTTAAGCTCGCCATGATGAGTAAAGCACACGAGAATTACCGATAGAGTTCACAGTTGCTGATATACACGGGCGCGCAACTCAGATTCTGAGTTATTTTACTGATCACACCACAGAGTTTAGTTAATTGCCAATTATATGCCACTATTATTTCACCCAATTATTGCATGCGTATGAATTAGTGCGCACTGGCAACGTTATTATGGACGCGATAGTATTGCAGCCGAACCGAATGAGTGCAATGACAACAACATAATTAACGGCAAGCACTGAGATTATGCACGCTTAATCGACGTATGAGTGCGAAGAAACTCACAGTTCCGAAATTAGTTGCTATTAATTGTTTATTAACTTGTCACTTGTTAGTTGTATGTACACCAGTAAGTTATAACTGATGAGCACATATGTAGGTATGTCTGTAGAAATAAGTTTATACGCACTGTTCTTACGGACACCACTGTATTGCAAAACGAAACGAAAGAGTGTCTGGCGACTTTGCAAGAAGTAGCGGTAAAAAGGCAATTGCTATATAAACGGCATATGTGCACGACAATATATATGTATTTACGAAACTTATGTATATATGTATATTTATATATATATATTTATATGTTTATATGTTTATGTGTTTATGTTGATATGCAAGTTAAGCGCACACACACTACGAGGGTAGTGATATGTGCACTGAGGTATCTTCTCGCGTAGACAAATACACTTGGATTCGATGAAATAATATATTTAATATAACTTTGTATAATTTTGTATAATTTAGGAGCAATAGATGTAAACTCTGTCTCGTCCCAATATAAACTGAATAGAAACAGCTCCGTACGTTGTATTCTGCTCTCATGTGTGATAGGAGAATCCAGCCTACTACGTATCCTGGACTACCTCCTTAACTTGCATATATGTAAGTACATGTATATGCATAGAGAGAGATCACGTCGGGGTCACCAAATGTTGAGCTATCGAGATTTTTCGTATAGCTTTGGATTAAAAATACAATTTGATTAGCGAGTCTTAACTGTTTATTAGATGCGAGTATGCATATGTATGTAAATATGTATGTTAAAGAAAACGTTTCTTGTTAAAAGCGACAGTAAATATGCACACATTCGATCTACGCGAGCCGGTTGCTAAGACTGACCGCTGCGTGGGAGAACGAATGAACGTTAAAAAGGGAGAGCGCAATCTCTTTACAAAATTCTCTTATGTAGATGCTAATAGGTTTGGCGAACTGCCGCTCTTAGTTCTTATAAAGCGCTGATTGCTGGGCCCAACAGATGATATAATAGTTTTCTCAGAAAATATCGAGCAACACTTCAACGACTTACAAGAAATTATCGAAATATTATTTAAAGCAAATATGAAGATATCTCTAGAAAAATCCAAATTCTTTAAAAAGGAAATCGAATTCCTAGGATATGTAGTGTCTCACAATATTATTACAACTGACCCCAAAAAAATAGAAGCTATCATAAAATATCCTCCTCCCACTAACTCGAGAGAATTACGAGGTTTTCTAGGCTTAACTAACTACTACAGGAAATTCGTACAAAATTACGCAAATATAGCAAAGCCCCTCACAAAACTATTACAAGGACACAACGGTATGATTTCAAGACACATGTCGAAAAAAACAAAAATATCTCTAGACGATGAAGCTCATTCAGCATTCGAAAGTTTAAAATCACACTTAGTTGCAAGGGTTGAACTAACTCAGCCAGACTATTCCAAAAAGTTTGTTCTTACTACAGACGCTTCTGACATCGCTATATGCGCTGTCCTTTCGCAAGAAATCAAACCAATCACATTCATTTCAAAGACATTAAATAAAACAGAAAGAAATTATGCAACAAACGAGAGGGAATTATATGCCATAGTCTGGGCATTAAAAAGTCTCCGTAATTACTTATATGGTATTACAAATTTAGAAATCCAAACAGACCATCAACCACTTTCTTTCGCGGTTTCTGCACGAAACTCTAATTCAAAAATGAAAAGATGGCATGCCTTTATTGAGGAATTTTCCCCTACTATATTTTACAAACCAGGGTCAACGAACGTTGTTGCCGACGCTTTATCCAGAATAATAATAAACAACATTACCACTGAAAGTAATCAAATGTCCGATAGTGAACCCTCCTACAATGAATCCTTATCCGATATCGAAACCATACATTCAGCTGACAGCAGCCATGAGTACATATTTGAAGAAACAAAAAAAACCACTGAATCAGTTTAAGCAGCAACTACTTATTTCAAAAAATAAATTTACTATTCATGAAAAATGCGAACCTTTCAATAAAATAAAACATATCATAGAATATGATACAGTCGATAATTTAATCCAAATACTTAAAGAATTTTTACAGCCAAAAATAACAACAGGAATCCACTGCAGTCTTGAAGATCTATACGAAATACAGAATACAATAAGAAATACCTTCACAAATAAATTTCTCTTTACCAGAAGATTTGTCTTAGATATCGAAAATAAAAACGACCAAGAAATTATTTTAGAAGAAACACTTGCTCGAGCTCATAGAGGTTTCGACGAAAATCTTAAGCAAATTCTTAAGTATTATTATTGGCCAACACTATATAAAACTCTTAAACAATATATACGACATTGCGAAATTTGCAATAAAAATAAATACGATAGAAATCCAAAACAAATACTTATTTCCAAAGCACCCATTCCAAAAACAGAAGGTGAACAATTACATATAGATATTTTTTATGCTCAAAAATTATCATTTATCACTTGCATAGATGCTTATTCAAAATTCCTAGTTATAAAAGAAATCAATAATAAATCGGATATGGCCAATAAAGTATTAGAATTGATCCAAATCTTTCCATTCGCTAAATCAATAATGCTAGACAATGAACCTAGTTTTTCATCAGCACAATTTAAATCAACAATGTCCCGTTCAGGTATAAATATTTACTATACAGATCTCAGACACAGCTTAAGCAACGGCCAAGTAGAAAGAGTTCATTCAACACTCATTGAAATTTCTCGATGCATCCAAGAAGAATTTAAATTAGTTGATTATTCTGAAGTTATATACCGTGCAGTTAGAGAATATAACAACACAATACAATCAACAACCCAACAAAAACCATATGAAATTTTATTTAACAAAATAAATCACTCTGAATTATCCGCAAAGCTAGAATCAGCTCAATCCAAAATGCTAGACCATAACAAAAAACGAATACCAAAGAATTACCAAGTAGGCGAAATCATTTATGAAAAGAAACATGGCGAACGAAATAAACTGCAACCCAAATATAACAAGTAAGAAGGCTCTAGTCGAGACTGCTCGACTACGAAATCCCCTGAACCCTGCAAAAAAGTGATACTCTTCTTCTTTACGCACTTAGAGGCGCGCGCTCTGCTAACTGCGCAGTTGCTGCCGTGGCTTGGGGGTTGGTTGGGCTGAACTTTGGACGCTTATAACTCCTTTTCTAATGGACGATCTTCATGAAATTTTCAGAGTAGATCAGGAGTATCAAAATCTATCTATGTGCCAAATTGCAAGTCTCTAGTATTTGAAATGCGTTTTTTCGAAATTGGGGGCGAAGGGGGCGTGGCATCCAAAATCTGAAAACTACATAATCTGCGTATTCATAATATCTATCTAAATAAACAAATTTGAAGTCTTTAGCTAAAACGGTGTAGAAGTTATACCCAAAAAACCTAAAAAATGGAAACGAATTTTCGATTTTTTATCGATAATTTGGAAATGGGATGAGTTATAAAAAACAAAATAAACTCGTACTGCGTAGCTAACATACGAGTGTTCATGTGAAATTTCAGCTCTCTAGCTTTTGTAGTTTCCGAAATCTCGACGTTCATACAGACGGACAGACGGACGGATGGACAGACGGACAGGGCTCAATCAACTTATTTTTTTATGCTGATCAAGAATATATATACTTTATAGGGTCTGCGACGTCTCCTTCTGCCTGTTACATACATTTCACAAAACCATTATACCCTGAATTCCCATTTTCAATGGGTTCAGGGTATAAAAATACCGTCTCAAACTATTATCACTTGACCTACAAAATCTGCTAGACACTATTACATTTTCAAAAGCCAACATAATAAACCCAAAAATTTTAAATAAACAAGATATGATAAACATATTTAATCACAAAACATTTAATATTACTCTTATCGACCTCTTGGACGTATCCTCTTTTTCAATTATCTCATACCAAGGTTTAATTATAGTTTTTATAAAATACCCAACTATAAATTATAAGTGCAAACTATATCATGCTAAAGCAGTTTTCCAATCAGATGGAAAATTATTCATAGACAATAAAATCACTAAATGTAAGAATACCTTTTATCGTATTAAAAATTTTAAAAGAGAAATGTACAATACTTTTGCTCAAATTGTTTACGAAAAGAACTGCTTCATAAATTTAGTTAATAAACAATTCACTAGCTGTACAAAAATATCAGAAAAAAACAAGCCCATAGAAGTAATAACAGATGGCGCCATTTTAGTATCAGGAAAAAAATGCGTTAATAATACCTGGCTTACAGGTACCTATCTCATAACTTTCAAAACCATTGTAACCAGAAACAACATTACTTACACAAACCAAAAAGAAAAATTGCTCAACTATGTAAAACATAACAAATTTACAGATTATTTAATTACTGATTACCAACCTTCTAATGACACTGAGTTACGATTAGAAAATACAAATACTTTATAAAAAATTGTAATAGAATTAGAAAATAATCATACAAAAATTACGTTTATTATATTTGTAATAATTTTTATATTCATTATGATAAAGCTTCTCAAATTTTGTTCAAAGAACAATCTCAATCCTATTAAATTCTTATTTTCAAAGCCCTTAAATGATCAAAATATTCAAATTCAAAACCCTGATATGCTAAATGCAATAAACACTCAAATTGAATTTCTTATGAGAAA
The DNA here is from genome assembly GCA_030914385.1 of Drosophila antonietae. Taxonomy (NCBI): domain Eukaryota; kingdom Metazoa; phylum Arthropoda; class Insecta; order Diptera; family Drosophilidae; genus Drosophila; species Drosophila antonietae. The sequence goes on from JAUESO010000189.1 coordinate 42,324, forward strand.
TCGTTAAGAATCAGGGACGATTCTTCTTAAGAAAGGGGGGAGTTATCACCCCGCTACTCAAGCGACTCTTATGATAAATGTAAACAACTTTCAAATAGCATAACTCAGTCTCCCCAATCATAAACAACCTATAGTATCACGCCACTCGGCTCAAACATAAATATTCCCTATTCCCACAGAGTCAGCAGTTTTGGCTTCAACATAAACATAAGAATCTCTGCGCAGTTTCCAAGGGCTCTTTGAGTTAGCAACCAAGCTTTAATATAAACAATTCTTAATTTCACAATTCCGATATAGAATCATGTAAGCCACTCTTGTGAACTTTCGAGCCCTTAAATTTTTACAGCCAAAAATAACAACAGGAATCCACTGCAGTCTTGAAGATCTATACGAAATACAGAATACAATAAGAAATACCTTCACAAATAAATTTCTCTTTACCAGAAGATTTGTCTTAGATATCGAAAATAAAAACGACCAAGAAATTATTTTAGAAGAAACACTTGCTCGAGCTCATAGAGGTTTCGACGAAAATCTTAAGCAAATTCTTAAGTATTATTATTGGCCAACACTATATAAAACTCTTAAACAATATATACGACATTCCGAAATTTGTAATAAAAATAAATACGATAGAAATCCAAAACAAATACTTATTTCCAAAGCACCCATTCCAAAAACAGAAGGTGAACAATTACATATAGATATTTTTTATGCTCAAAAATTATCATTTATCACTTGCATAGATGCTTATTCAAAATTCCTAGTTATAAAAGAAATCAATAATAAATCGGATATGGCCAATAAAGTATTAGAATTGATCCAAATCTTTCCATTCGCTAAATCAATAATGCTAGACAATGAACCTAGTTTTTCATCAGCACAATTTAAATCAACAATGTCCCGTTCAGGTATAAATATTTACTATACAGATCTCAGACACAGCTTAAGCAACGGCCAAGTAGAAAGAGTTCATTCAACACTCATTGAAATTTCTCGATGCATCCAAGAAGAATTTAAATTAGTTGATTATTCTGTAGTTATATACCGTGCAGTTAGAGAATATAACAACACAATACAATCAACAACCCAACAAAAACCATATGAAATTTTATTTAACAAAATAAATCACTCTGAATTATCCTCAAAGCTAGAATCAGCTCAATCCAAAATGCTAGACTACCATAACAAAAAACGAATACCAAAGAATTACCAAGTAGGCGAAATCATTTATGAAAAGAAACATGGCGAACGAAATAAACTGCAACCCAAATATAACAAGTAAGAAGGCTCTAGTCGAGACTGCTCGACTACGAAATCCCCTGAACCCTGCAAAAAAGTGATACTCTTCTTCTTTACGCACTTAGAGGCGCGCGCTCTGCTAACTGCGCAGTTGCTGCCGTGGCTTGGGGGTTGGTTGGGCTGAACTTTGGACGCTTATAACTCCTTTTCTAATGGACGATCTTCATGAAATTTTCAGAGTAGATCAGGAGTATCTAAATCTATCTATGTGCCAAATTGCAAGTCTCTAGTATTTGAAATGTGTTTTTTCCAAATTGGGGGCGAAGGGGGCGTGGCATCCAAAATCTGAAAACTACAAAATCTGCGTATTCATAATATCTATCTAAATATATAAAGTTGAAGTTCTAGCTGAAACGGTGTAGAAGTTATACCCTAAAAACCTAAAAAATGTTTTCGATTTTTTATCGATAATTTGGAAATGGGACGAGTTATCGAAAAAACAAAATAAACTCGTATTGCGTAGGTAACATACGAGTGTTCATGTGAAATTTCAGCTCTCTAGCTTTTGTAGTTTCCGAAATCTCGACGTTCATACGGACGGACGGACGGACGGACAGACGGACAGGGCTCAATCAACTTATTTTTTTATGCTGATCAAGAATATATATACTTTATAGGGTCTGCGACGTCTCCTTCTGCCTGTTACATACATTTTCACAAAACCATTGATGTAGTGGCGGCCCGATGATAAATACAAAATCGTGGTTGTATTTCCTCGACTTTATTGAATGACAAGCTGTGTCTTTTTTCTTATTAGTTAAATGTAGTTAAGTGTCTAGCAAAGAAAGTAGGAAGAATAATTCCCGATTGCGAACCAGTAGGAGAACTGGAGTCCGAGTTATGTTATTAACAGCGCATAATACTGTCAATAGCATAGCATGTTGACGTGAGGGAGGAGCAGCTCCTGTTAATGCAATCTGACATTAACATTCTCCCCCCCCTTGCAAGGATTGCAAAATTAGGGCTGATTGGTGACCGCCTCTCTAGGAGCTGAAGCGGCAAACTGCTTTGATCCATGGAGGTGCAGGAGAGTGTGATGATCCTGGCCACATGTTTTGCACCCTCCTTTGCTACGGCAGGATTGCCCAGAGTGCTCGTGAGCCAAGCAGTTCGTACAGTACTTGGTGGTAAGTACCGCACGAATCCGTTTCTTCGTCGGAAGTTCCAGGAATCGTCGGCACTTCCGAAGAGCGTGGACTCCTCTGCACACGCGACACCGGAAGGAATTGGCGCTGGATGGTGTGCTGTCTTGCGATGACGGGAGCTTTACCTGAAAGGTGAAAGGCGTCGGAGGATAAATTGTTTGTGGTGTTGGGGCTGAATGAAGGATATCATTCAGCCTTTTATCGTGTAGCAATGGACGGAGCGCGTTGGAACCGACGAAAACTTGTGGTGGGAAGGAGGAGACAGTTTCCGGTGGCGCTTGCGTCAGTGGGCCTGAGAGTACCCAGCCGAAAACAGTCTCTACACCTAGTAGAGGTCCACAAATTTGAGGATGGCAGCCTCCCTGCATAATAGACGGAAGGATATCCGCTCCTATAAGGATATCAATTTCCGAACTCTTGTGAAACTCGGGATCAGCTAGCTGAATATTCGGAAGAATGTTCAACAAGTGTTGCGGAATCGGAGACGAAGGGAGGTTGCCGACAAGTTTTGGAATTACGAGAGCGGAAGCTTTAATTCGCAATGTTGGTTTCAACGGAGAACCAATATCAAAGTTGCAAAGCTTTTGGGCGTCGGCCGTAATCGCTTGATTCAGGCTGGAAACCTGTGTTTTCACGGATGTGAAAGGCAACTTGATCTTACGGAATAGTCGTTCAGAAATGAAAGTCGTTTCGGACCCTGAGTCGACTAAAGCACGGGCGGGATAGATGGCTCCGAAGTGGCATATATTGACCACCGCCGTGCCGAGGAGGACTCTTTGCGTATTAGCAGCCAAATACGTTTGGGTGTTCGGCATAACTTCACTCGGACTAGGATGGTTCTCTTGCAAGGACAGCTCGCACTTCATGCGTTTCGTGTCTACTTGCGTGTGGAATGATTTGACTCGGTTTGGACGGACAGGGTTTGCGGATCTCGGAATTGAGATTGGAACTGTTGGATCAGAAAGATCACCTTCCATAGCTTCAAGTGCGCGAGCACGTTCGCTAAGGAAGTGACTAACATCCCGCCAGGCTGGAATTTCCGTTTTTCGTATTAACGAGTGCTCCCAGAGAGTTCGAGTGTGTTCCGGCAATTTGGATGTGCACAGGAACACAAGGATACAGTCCCAATTCTCTGTAGAGATTTGAGCATGCTCGAGTGCAGTGATACACCTATTGATAGTGCCATGCAGCTCTTTGAGAGCCGAGCCTGATTCTTTAGTGACCTTGGATAAATTCAAGAGGAGTTTAAGCTGACTGTTGACTAACAGCCGCTTATTCTCGAAACGGTCACACAACGAATTCCAAGCCGATGCAAACCCGTCGTTTGTAAGAGGAAATTCTGAAACGAGAGCGTTGGCATCGCCTGCTGTTTTGGAATTAAGGTGGAATAACTTTTCCACCTGAGTCAAACTTGGATTATTTATGTAGATGGCCAGGAGAGGCAAAAGGAGCGGAAAGGGGGGCAGATGGAGCACTCGACGGTGAAATGGCGTCGATCTGCCTGCTTAATTGGGCGGTACACCGCTCAAAGACAGTATAGCAGTGGTCGAATTTTGCCTCCATGGCTTCAACGTCGCCACTACCAGCCCCCTGGCTAAGCGCTTTGGAACACGCTTCATACTCTTGTTCTGACTTCTCCCAAAGGACCTTGACTCGATCCCGTCGGATTTCTAAGGCTTGGAGTTGAGCTACCGGAGTGGAGCCAATATCCTCAGAATATTCGATGCGGGATTCAAACTTGATGAGCCTATCAGCTACGGATATAAAGTCAGACAGAGACATGTTTGCTGAGATACTTGCAGGCTTTGGACTGGATCGAGTTACGACCGGACTGCGTTTGAACGCGCTGGTGGCTTGCGGTTTCCCGGACGGAATGGGAGATGCAGAAGAACTGCGTTTAAGCAAGCGCGGAGCGGGTACACTCAGCTGTGCACGGCTAGTACGATTGGACATGGATGATAATTAAGAGTAAGCTGACCGAAATTTATGTAATTGAGGCAGAAAATGGCTCAAAGCGTGAAATAAGGAAGTTGACGAAAAAGTAGGAAGTTGTCAACAAAACGGAGAAGAAATAAGTAGATAAAAAGCGTCTTATTAACCCAAAGAACAAAAAGATGAATGATTTAACTAATATATAATTAATGAATTGATTTTAATTTAATTCAATTGTAAATTGTATATCTCCTTTTATATTTTCAAATAAACTAAAAAATTTAAACAAGACGAACAACATTTATTTTATCATATAAAATTTATTTAAAATGTTGTTTGAATTACGATGAATGTGGGAAGTGAGAGCATTCTGATCGTGGAACGACTATCGAAAGAAATTGTGGCGGTCGGCAAGAGCTATCGATAGTTTTGTGATATGTTCTGAGTACACAGCTGATTGGACGTAAGATAACAAACAATTGGATATTGTTGTTTCTTTATGGAATGTGCTATGTGTTTATTAAGTATATTCGTAATAGATTATTTGACGTGTTAATTGTGTTGCCAAATTGTTTGTACGGACGCAAGTGAAAAATTAAAAGAAAATAACATATATTCTATATGTTACGTATGTATGTGCGTATGTTCGTACAAGTAGACAATTGAGAACACAAGCAGCACATAAATAAATAAATGATGACTGTAATGAAGAAATGAGAAATTGAAAAATAAATAAATTAAAAACAAAGAATATTGTGTTTGTTATTTAATAAATTTGATTTGTTGTGTATGTCCGTACATATGTAGGTGCAAGTGCTGAAGTGAAAACAGCTGAGGATCGGCAGTAACATAAACAGCTGATATATATGTAGTTATATGTGATTCGCGTAGTTATAAGCAAATGTAATAAAACAAACCAATAAAGAATATATAAAAACAACAAAGGATATTGATTATTTATTTTATTCTTTTTGATTGAATAGGCGAAACGGTAACTAGTGCCGACATATAAAAGATATGTGGGTATGTGTATGTATGTATGTATATATGTCGCACAGCCGGCGGTATTTACATATATACAAATGTAGATATGTTTGTGCAAGAAATGGAATGACACAGTTTAGTACATGTGATAAATATCTTGCAGTTTGGTACGTATCTATATATATAAGGAGAGAGTTCTCAGTGAGAGTTATCAGACGTGTTTATTTTTGCTCTGCACATTTTGCTTATTTTGTCATATTAAATTGATTTTTTAAAGTTTCACACAATCGCGGTGTTAATTATTGCAAGTGTTGTCATATTCCTGTGCAAGGTTTGATCCGTGATATATTGTGCATTTGGTAAATTGATTTTTAACTTTGAAGTTTGGTGCAGCTGGTGTCTTGTTTTTACTAGCATTATTTTGCATTTTGCTTTAGTGCTTCTATTTTCTTTTGGCGCTCTCCCTACATTACTCTCAAAACGTTTGTTAGTGTGAGTGCTTGTAATTTTGATCTTGCTTATTTTGTTGTTTTTTCGCTCTCTTAATTTCGTGCTGTGCAAGTTTACTCTCTCTCTGTGCACTTGCTCTCTAACGGCTGTTTTTGTCGTTGCACTTGCTCTCTCAATATATTAACATTCTCTCTGTTTTTATTTTTGTTTTTATTTTCCGTTTTTTTTCTGCACATTTGCATTTCATCCCAGTTGCCAATATGAGTTGTTGCAAAAAATCATGCACATTCAGGCTGGCAAGTGATGCTGCACAAGCGCAATTTGTAAATTGCTGGTTGTGTGAAAATATGATGCATACTAAGTGTGCAGGTCTTACTGGGCGTGATTATGACAAGATCATGTCCACTGCCAAAATTGGTATTGGTGGCATACGCTGGTCTTGTCCGATCTGTTTGGAAAAACAAATAAATTTTTCCAATATGTATAGTGCTGTGAGGGCTCAATTTTTAAAACTGAGAAAGATCTCTAAGCAGTTATCCAGTGACATGGCTGCTGCTGAAGAGATTTTAAACCAGTATAACTTTGAAAGTCCACCTCCAAATTCGGAGACTCCACTGCTATTGGTACCTCCTTCTGTACCAATACCGTCACCGAACTTGCTTGCTCCACCCTCACCCTGTGCTTCTGTTTTGTCCTCTGCGCCTAATTCTCTTGATCCTATACCAGTAGTTTCTGAATCTTCTGTTTCCCCTGTCGTTACTGCTATTGAAACTCAAGTCTGTGTTCAAAAATTGGACTCATCACCAATTATTGCTCAAACTAAGAGTGACAATAAGTCGACCACTCCTGGCATTACCTTATCTGTCGTCTCTCCTCGAAAGCAAGTTTTCTTATCTAGGCTTTCATCGGATACGACATGTGAGGCAGTATCTGCTTTTATTTCAAGCAAGATCTCGGCCAATGTCTTTATATCGAAGTTTAGTTTTGCGACTCCGCGTGAAATTGCTTCATTCAAGATCAATGTGCCGCTTGAGTATTTCACAACAATATGTGACCCCAAATTCTGGCCACCTCATGTAGTTGTCCATGAATTTAAACCTAAAAATCGAAACAAATCTCATCCTATTTCCTTACCTTCGGTGCAATCAACATCAAGTATTACACCAAAAAACTAAATATGTTTCATTCTTCTTCACAGCTTTCACTCATTTACCAAAATGTACGTGGCTTGAAATCTAAACTTAAAAGTCTATACTTGCATAGTTTTAGTGTTCAATATGACATTATTGCCTTCACTGAAACATGGTTAAATCATAGCATTCTTAATAGTGAGATTCTTGCAAGTAATTTCACTATTTATAGACTTGATCGTTCGATGCGTAAAGGTGGTGGGGTGTTAATTGCTGTTAAATCCAGTATCCACTCCGAATTATTTACCTTTTCCTATCTTCATGATGTGGAGATTATAGGGGTTAAATTAATGCTCCCATCGAGCTCTTTGTTTATTACATGTTCTTATATCCCTCCCTCTTCTGAAATGCAGGTTTATGCTCAACATATAAACTGTATTAAAGAAATTTATGAACATGTAACTGATAGAGACTTTCTTCTTGTGTTGGATGATTTCAATATTCCTAACACTTCTTGGTCCTCAACTTGTAATGCAAATTACTTTATTCCGACAATTGATCACTATCTTTTTGATGAATTGTTTAATCTTTCTATGTTTCAGATGAATTCCATTTCTAACCATCTGAATCGCACGCTTGATCTTGTGTTCATTAATCATGACTCCATCATTAATGTCGTGAGATCAACTCCTTTCTGCTTACCAGAGGATTTGCATCACCCCACTTTAGAGGTTTTATTATCTATTGATAATCCTCCAACTTATTCATCTGTACCTTCTAATTTAAGCCGCTGTTATCGTAAATGCAATTTTGTTTTGCTTAATGAATTAATTAATTCAACTGACTGGACTCTTCTTTATGAGTCGGTTGATATTAATTTGGCAGCATCGATTTTTTATACTACCCTAAACTCTATTCTGGATGTGTGCGTCCCTCTCTGTCGCATATTGCCCAGTTCAAATAAACCGCCATGGTTTACTAAGACTCTTTCGAATTTAAGAAACATTAAAACTAAATGTTTTAAAAATTTTAAAAGGTCTGGTTCAAGTGTTGACTGGTCTAAATATTCCATTGCCAAGTCAAACTTTTGTCTTTTAAATACTCGGTGTTATGAGAATTACCTTGTGCGTTGCAAACGACAGTTTGCTCGAGATCCTAAACAATTTTACACATTTGTAAACTTGAAGCGTAAGTCTTCTGGTTTGCCGTCCTCATTTGTCCTTGGTGCTAAAAAAACTTGTACTGATCAGGATTAATCCGATCTTTTTGCAGATTTTTTTCAATCTACTTACTCTTCTGTTGATCTATATAGTGATTCGTATCCATATTCACTTCCTGATTATGGTCCTATTTATGCTCCTAATATTACTGCAGACTCTCTAGCTACAGCCATTAAGACGCTGAAGTCATCTTTCTCCCCTGGTGCTGACAATATCCCAAGTTGTATCATTAAACAGTGCAGTGTTTCTCTTCAATCACCATTGCTAAAACTGTTTAATTTATCTTTGGAAACTTCTGTGTTCCCTTCAATATGGAAAGAGTCTTTCATCATTCCTCTATATAAAAAAGGTGGAAGATCTGATATTTCCAATTACAGAGGTATTGCGAAATTATCTGCTATTCCGAAGCTATTTGAAAAAATTATAACATCAACCTTGCAATATTTCTGCAAATCGATTATACAACCATCCCAACATGGTTTTATTCAGAATCGATCAACATCCTCGAATTTACTCGAATTCACGTCACTTGTCAATGATAGCTTTTCTAAAAAAATGCAAATTGATGTTATTTATACTGATTTCAGTAAAGCATTTGACAGAGTTAATCATCAGATACTAACTCTGAAGCTTGAACGTTTAGGATTTTCTCCTAAACTTGTGTCCTGGATTTCATCCTATTTGAATGGTAGAACCCAAAGAGTCTTGTTGAGAACAGCTACTTCTAAATTTATCTTTGTTTCGTCTGGTGTTCCTCAAGGTAGCCATTTAGGACCATTACTCTTTTCGCTTTTTATAAATGACCTTCCTAGTTGCATCTCTTATTCTACCATATTTATGTATGCGGATGATGTAAAACTTTGCCTTCCATACTCCAGTGCAAATGGACATCTACAACTTCAAGATGACCTTAATGCATTTCAATCTTGGTGTGAGGTGAACCAGTTGCACCTAAATTGCTCAAAGTGTATGACTATGACTTTCAGTCGTTCCATTCCTCATATTGTTGACTATAAAATTAGTAACATTTCCTTACAACGCATCTTTACAGTCAAAGATCTTGGTGTTCTCTTTGACAGTAAACTTAATTTTAATCTTCATATTTCTACCATCATAAATGAAGCCAAAAGCGTGCTTGGCTTTATTAAACGTTGGTCTAAGGAATTTAAAGATCCTTTTATTACCAAACAATTATTTATTTCGCTTGTACGTCCTATCTTAGAGTATTGCTCAGTTGTTTGGTCTCCGCAACATAAACTGTATCAAGATCGTATTGAATCAGTCCAAAAACAGTTTCTTCTTTTTTGCCCTAAGGGGTCTTAACTGGGACAGTAATTTACGATTACCGTCCTACCATAGTAGGCTTCAGCTCATTGATCTTCCAACGTTAATGAATCGCAGAACAATTTTAGGAATTGATTTTTTGCACAAAGTAATTAACGGTAATATTGATTCGTCCTTTTTGTTGATGCGTCTTAATTTCTCGGTTCCGTCCCGAACAACTAGACATTATCGTCCGCTTCATTTACCTATATGCACTACGGATTATTCTTTGCATAGTGCGTTTCATGTTCTGTGTGTTAATTTTAATAAATATTATCACGTATTTTCCTTAGAGCTCTCTCTTCCTAAAATTAAATCGTTGCTTTTAGCACACCTTAGGGAAATCACTCGCAATGCACAGGCATAAGCTACATTATGTTTGCTGTTGTTGCTTGCAGTGATTTCTCAATCCTATTAAATATTCTATATTATAGGCCTTCTTTTAATTTATCTTTCAATATTGTTAATATCTTCCTTGTTTCTTTACCTATTTTTATTTTAATTTTAATTTTTATTTTTATTTTTGTTAATTTTTTTTATTTTTAATTTTAAGAATTATTAAATTGTAATTATATTAATTATATTTAGTCTCTTATAATCTATATGTAATATTTTCATTTAACACTTTCTTTGCATAGTTTCAATAGTTATCACTGACCATATTTGGCTGTGAATTGGGGCATAGCTGGCCGGACTGGCAAATAAAACACCCCCATCGGGTTGGTGATTCTATTGTAATAATTGTATTTTTTGTAGGCTATTTTGACTCTCGTTTTGTCAATATTTTTTAAATAAAATAAAAAAAAATAAAAAAAAAATAAAAAAATATATGTATATAGATTGCGAAACTAGTTCATATATACATGAAAATATGGCGGATGGGAAGTGCCAGTATATATGTACTAGGTAATGCAAGTTTGGAGTACTTATCTCGAAGCCTAAGAACGCTGGTGTGTGTTGTGGGTGGATGATATCCGGCTCGAAGGACCAAATGATGTAGTGGCGGCCCGATGATAAATACAAAATCGTGGTTGTATTTCCTCGACTTTATTGAATGACAAGCTGTGTCTTTTTTCTTATTAGTTAAATGTAGTTAAGTGTCTAGCAAAGAAAGTAGGAAGAATAATTCCCGATTGCGAACCAGTAGGAGAACTGGAGTCCGAGTTATGTTATTAACAGCGCATAATACTGTCAATAGCATAGCATGTTGACGTGAGGGAGGAGCAGCTCCTGTTAATGCAATCTGACATTAACAACCATTATACCCTGAATTCCCATTTTCAATGGGTTCAGGGTATAAAAATTGTAATAAAATTAGAAAATAATCATACAAAAATTACGTTTATTATATTTGTAATAATTTTTATATTCATTATGATAAAGCTTCTCAAATTTTGTTCAAAGAACAATCTCAATCCTATTAAATTCTTATTTTCAAAGCCCTTAAATGATCAAAATATTCAAATTCAAAACCCTGATATGCTAAATGCAATAAACACTCAAATTGAATTTCTTATGAGAAATCGTTAAGAATCAGGGACGATTCTTCTTAAGAAAGGGGGGAGTTATCACCCCGCTACTCAAGCGACTCTTATGATAAATGTAAACAACTTTCAAATAGCATAACTCAGTCTCCCCAATCATAAACAACCTATAGTATCACGCCACTCGGCTCAAACATAAATATTCCCTATTCCCACAGAGTCAGCAGTTTTGGCTTCAACATAAACATAAGAATCTCTGCGCAGTTTCCAAGGGCTCTTTGAGTTAGCAACCAAGCTTTAATATAAACAATTCTTAATTTCACAATTCCGATATAGAATCATGTAAGCCACTCTTGTGAGCTTTCGAGCCTTTGAGTTTTGAGCTTTAATGAGGGAAGCTTTAACATAAACATTAGCTGACTTGCAGCATAAGATCATTTTTGTACTTCAGTTCGAATTTTGAGTTTAATAAAAGAACACTACGTTCACTATTATAAAATAAATTTTTTATTAACTTGCAAAGGCAAGTTGATTAATTTACATACATACATACATACATACATAGACGCAATGCGTCTTGCTGTGTCGCTGCCTTGCTTGCTGGGAAACTTGAGTTTTGATGAGAAAACTTTATAGACTAATAATTCTGTTTCTAGATGGACAATCGTATTGATATGTTCAGATTAAGATTATGATATTCATATCTATATGCCAAACCAAACTGTTTGTCTCTAGTATTTGAAATGCATTTTTTACACATTTGGGGGTGTGGGGGCGAATTGGGGACCGGAATCCAAAATCTGACGAAAACCGAAATTGTATTAAATTAATATCTATATATATGCTTGGAGACTCTAACTCTAAAGATGAATTAGCTAGAATTTTATAACTGGTTCCCGATAAATTCATTTATCGATAACTTTGCAAATATACGAGTTATCGAATTTCTGAAACAAACTCGTACTGCGCGTGCAATATACGGACTTAACACAAAAAGAATGAACTCTCTAGCTTTTGTATCTTCGGAAATCGACGCGTTCAAACATACGGACAGACGGACAGACGGACGGACAGACAGACGGACATGGCTATATCAACTTTTCTCGTCACCCTGATCAAGAATATATATACTTTATGGGGTCTGCCACGCCTCCTTCTGCATGTTACATACTTTTAACAAAACCATTATACCCTGATTTCCCATTTTCAATGGGTTCAGGGTATAATAAGAAGTGTCTGTGTTAATTAAGGTGATGCTTGTTAACCGAAGAACGTCTATTTGTTGGGTCTATTTTAAATGATATTTAATAATATAAAATTTTTCGAATTTCAACTAATATAAGCGCCATCTATCTTTTTTTTTTTTTTTGGCAATGCCATGTATATATACATGTACATATGTACATTTTGAACGTTACACGCATACATTCTTATGTATACTTTCTGATTTATCCTCCAGAAAAGTCAACTTTTTGTCCCGTTCGACACTGGTTTTTTGTAAATATCTTGAAAACGGATTAATTTTAGTACTAATCAAGAGCAATATATTTAACTATTTGTCAAAATAAAGAAGTTTTTTGCCATTTTCAGCATTAAAATTGATGCATTTTCAAGATAATTACAAAAAACCAAACCACAGTACAGATTATTATTTTATTTTATTAAAATTGGGTTCAGGGAATTATCTAGTCGAGCACTCTCGACTAGAGTTTTCGTACTTGTTATTTTCATGTTTCATTAAACATGTAGAATCTGTGTTTAGCAAGGTCACTACTTTTCGTACCTCGTCATTTGGGATGAATTCGTATACGTTGGGCTTAGAAGCTTTTTCAAGACTTTGCCTTGGCAATAGTTCTTGTTTATTTTCTGCGCAGAAATTATTTTGTCTACTTTGGTTACTGGTAGTGACTTTCAGTACTTTTCTATTCATGTCAATTAGGTCGAATATTGTTATACTTGACAGGGTGTATGCCAAGAAATTATCTTTCCGATATTAGAATGCTTTTTCGCATTCCTCTGCCTATTCAAATGGAACATTCTTTTTACAAAATCAGATTATGTGCCGGGAATATTCGGCGAAATTTTTTTTAAAGCGTCTATAATAATGCAAAATGTAACCAATCTCCTAAGCGCTGTCTGCGTCTGTAGAGACAGGATAATTATTGGTAACATTCCTTGATCTGTGCATTTGTGACTTAGGAATGTCACTTCATGCATAAAAGGTACCAAATAGTAATCGCGTGAGGCGATATGAGCCAGTGCTCGTTGAAAAGACATTAACATTTTTTATTGAGGATTTAAAGTTTTTTCTCAAATGGAAATTTTAAAGTGAATTCTTTCTGTTTATACTTCTCGATATTAAAACTGTATGTCCGTTTTTGTAATGATATTAAACAAAAAAAATTTTTTTTTAAATCTTATTATACCCTGAACCCATTGAAAATGGGAATTCAGGGTATAATGGTTTTGTGAAAATGTATGTAACAGGCAGAAGGAGACGTCGCAGACCCTATAAAGTATATATATTCTTGATCAGGATACAAAAATAAGTTGATCTAGCCCTGCCCTGTCCGTCTGTCCGTCCGTCCGTATGAACGTCGAGATTTCGGAAACTACAAAAGCTAGAGAGCTGAAATTTCACTTGAACACTCGAAAATTCGTTTACATTTTTTAGGTTTTTTGGGTATAACTTCTAAATGGACGATCTTCATGAAATTTTCAGAGTAGATCAAGAGTATCTAAATCTACCTATGTGCTAAATTGCAAGTCTCTAGTATTTGAAATGCGTTTTTTTTTTCAAATTGTGGGCGGAGGGGGCGTGGCATCCAAAATCTGAAAACTACAAAATCTGCGTATCTATAATATCTATCTATCCCCGTGGGAGAAGCGGGTAGTAGAATACCCCCCCAGTTGGTAGAGAAGCTTGTCATACAAGGCGACTAACCTACAACACGGCGCTTTTTGAAGATCGGCCCACTGGATTGCGATTGATCAGCCGACCAATCGTGAACTATGTGGGCAGAATATACGATTTTGGAAATGTTTGCACCTGGGCTGACAGGAGTAACATTCTAAGACCTCAGTAAGCAAGAGTGACATCTTGCAGAAATGGCTTTTGGGATAATCCTGCTGCTGCCTCCGTCCCGTTAAAACCCTGGCAGGCCTCCAAGTACGTTCGATGCTCGTCGCCAATTTAATTTTTGGTGGTACAGGTTTAAGTTGATATATATCCTTAATCTGCACAAGATCTTGGCTCTGAACGCTGGCCCCCATTAGGTCCAGCGTCAACCCTCGCATGTCCTCCCTGCTCTGCACAGACAACCATGAAGATCATCTGAGTGACTGTACATCCGAGCTGAGATAGCGGCTTGGAGTTGGGACCAAAAAAACAAAAAATGAACAACAACCACAACAACAACAAGAAGACCGACGAAACACCACAAATGGAAAGTGACTCTCGCTTCACTGACCCAAGGTTGGGCTTTGGTAAAAGCTCAAAAATACAGCGAAGCCCGGTAGCTTCTGCACAAAAAAGCGTGGAGGAAACTCCGAAAACAACCGCGACGGAAGCAGGCGCCCCAAGCACTAATACAGGGCTGGTGATGTCACCAAGGCAGGAGTACATGATGAAACTCCGTGCCGAGGAGGAGGATGCCATCCTGAAATGCCGTCAGGTATTGTGGCGTATAAAAACCGCTGTGGCTAAACAAAAAAACATTAGCCTGGACGTAAGAAGCGGGGTATCGAACCTGGACGAACTGCTCGATGTCTTAGGACACTGCAGGAGCTCCTGGAAGAAGATCGAGGCTGAAGCTAATAAGCAGAAGCAACAGCCATTAATAGAGAGAGAGAGGCAAAGAGCTCTGAGCCAGCGGGAACACCCACTATACAAAAGAGACAGACCTCTAGCCCCCTAGAGTCAGAGTCTGGTAAAAAACTCTGCGAAAGACCACAAAATCTTTGGCAAAAAGGTGCCTCACACCAAAGAGCGGAAAAAGCTACCTCGGCAACCGGAGAGAAGCCAAAAGTAGCAGCGAAAACGCCAAAAAAAAAGAGAAAAAGAAGCCCCTCCGAACAGAATCAGTCCTCATAAAACCGGAAGGTGGACAAAGCTACGTAAATGTTCTTAGAAACATACGCAGCACAATCCAACAGGACGAAAAGGCAAACGTGAGAGCTAAAAGAAAAACCCGATCCGGGCACTCCTCGTGGAACTCGGTAAAGAGGAAAAGCTACAACCGGAGCTGGTTGAAAAACTAAAGGCTACCGTCAAGGAAACAGCCACGGTAGCCGAGCTGAAGCCTACAGCGACAGAGATCAGAGATCTCGACTCACTCACTGTAGAGTCCGAAGTGGCTGAGGCAGTGCATAAAGCACTCGCCAACACAACAGTTGACTTGCGAATAAAAGTCACTGCTCCGAACAGCCGAGAGCAGGTAAGAGCTTTCGTAACACTGGAAAGCCAATTAGCGGAGACGCTGCTCAACCTACAACTTAAAATAGGTTTTGTCAGTGTCAGGCCCAGTATGTGTCACACCATCCGCAGATGCTACCGATGTTTCGGGGTCGGTCACCTACAGACCAATTGTACGGGACCAGACCGAAATGGCGGAGGCATCTGCATTAGATGCGGGCCACAAAATGAAAGACTGCAAAAAAAACCCCAAAATGTTGCATCTGCACTGACGCAGGGCTCTGTTGCCCACATGCCAGGATCGCAAATGCCCAGGTACTCGTATAGCACCATGATAAAGATACTCCAAGGTAACCTACACCGGAGCAAAACTGCAAATGCACTTTTTGACACAGATCGTAGCGGAAAACCTATCGACACTGTGATCATTAGTGAGCAATACAAGCAGAAAGCAAACGGAGTTTGGTTAGAGGACGAAACCAAGACTGCGGCCATATGGATTCCCAGTGCCAGTGGACAGCTGCTACAAGAGAGCAAGCTAGGAAATTGTTACGTCTACGCACGGTTCAGGGATGTCGTAGTAGTTAGCTGCTACCTGACACCTAGCGACGACATAAACACTTTCCAAATTAAGCTAGACGCAATCGAGGACCTGCTCATGGATCGAAGGAAGCCTTTCATTGTGGCAGGCGATCTCAACGCACGAGCAGTAGATTGGGGTATGCCCTCGACTAACTCTAGAAGACGTAAAATCATGGATATGGCAGCCAGGACTGGACTTGATGTAGCAAACCGCGGTAACAGACCCACCTTCCACAGGCCAGGATGCGAAGGCACTATTCCGGACATAACCCTTGCATCCGAGCATATTATAGATCGGATCAAGGACTGGAAAGTATTGGACGACTTCACTGGTAGTGATCATGAGTATATCTCATACACCTACCAGAATAATAGACGACAAGTATGTATACAGTGCAGAAGAAAACTGACAAGAGCACGACGCACTGGAAATTTTATTCTAGAAGCGGTTGCAGCGAAGAATGCGAGAAAGGAGCTGTCGATTGCTATCGCTCGCAGCAAACAAGACAAGTGGAAGGAGCTCTGCAAAGATGTAAACAGAGATCCCTGGGGACTTGGCTACAAAGTGGTCATGAAAAAATTGAGGAACTCTGAAGTAACGCCAAACGTAGATGATGAAACGATGGACCAAATAGTGGAAACACTATTCCCAACACACATTCACGAAATGAATGCGCGGGCAGCCGAAGAAACTCATAGTTCAGCTCCTAATTTTACGGAGGAAGAGCTCAAGATTGCGGCATTCTCCCTGAAAAATAAAAAATCCCCGGGACCAGACAATATACCGGCAGAGATACTGAAGATGATAGGAACAGGACGACCAAACTTTTCTCCTTAGAATGTACAACGCATGTCTAAAAGAAAGATTATTCCCAGAAGTTTGGAAAGAGCAGAGACTTGTGCTCATCAGCAAAGGCAAAGGCGATCCCAACACCCCATCGGCATACCGTCCATTGTGTATGCTAAATACAGCTGGCAAGCTGTTAGAAAAGCTTCTGAAACCAAGGCTACTAGCTGCAATAGATGCCGCTGGAGGACTCAGCCCCAGACAGCATGGTTTCAGGGCTGGAAAATCCACAATGGGAGATATTGATGAAGTTGTACAGGCAGCCAGAGCAACGAAAAGAGGAAATGCATACTCGCGCCCAGTGGTTCTATTAGTAACTCTCGACGTCAAAAATGCTTTCAATAGTGTTAGATAGAGCAATATGCTTGCTTCCCTGGAGCAACGTTTTCGAATACCGGAGTACCTAGTGGATATGATGAGGAGCTACTTGCAGGATCGAGTACTCCTGTATGACACACAGACTGGTACAAAACGCTATAGAGTGACTGGAGGGGCTGCACAGGGGTCGACCCTAGGACCAGACCTGTGGAATATCAGCTACGACGACATTCTAAGACTGGAAATGCCTGAAGAAACATTTCTAATCGGATACGCTGACGACATCGCGGCCGTTATCACTGCCAGAAACACCACAGAAGCCCAAAAGAGACTGACCCAAGTCATGATCCGCACGCAGACATGGCTTAGCTCTCGAGGATTGGAACTTGCCACCCATAAAACAGAGTTACTTCTGTTTACAGGAAAGCAGATTCCAACCGAAATAGAGATGCGAGTAAGCGGAAATCAAATAAGGACCCAGAAGACAGTGAACTATCTAGGCGTTAGACTAGATAGCAAATTCACTTTCAGGGAACAGCTGAAGCACGCCACGAGAAAAACAGCTGCAATAACGGGCTCTCTGAGTAGACTGATGGCAAACGTTGACGGTCCGACGGAAGGGAAACGAAGACTTCTCATGGAAACGACGAACGCTACACTACTCTATGGTAGCGAAGTATGGGCGGATACACTACAGGCAGGTACTCTATGGGCGGATACTCTAAGGCGAAAACCGATGTTATCCGTGCAGAGAAGAGCAGCCTTGCGGTTAACATCTGCGTAACGCACAGTCTCTGGAGCTGCAGCTGCGGTAGACTTACTTGCTCAAGAACGCAAGAAAATATGGCAACTCCGGCAGAGTGGAGAATTCTCTGAACAGGCAGCAAAGATCATACGGCAGCAAACTATAGCCTCCTGACTGCAGGAGTAATCCCCGATCTAGAGCAGTGGATAAGTAGAAAGCACGGTGAAACGTCTTTTTATCTTACACAAATGCTCTCCGGTCATGGATACTTTCGAAAGTATCTATATAAGATGGGCAAAACGGATGAATCCACCTGTATTTACTGCAAAAATACAATGGACGACGCAGAACACACTTTCTTCGACTGCGAAAGGTGGTCAGAAGACAGAACCGCCTTGGCAGGCTCTGTCGCCGAAGTCACTGTAGACACAATAGTACAGAAAATGTGCAGCAGCATTGATGCCTGGAAAAAAGTCTGTGAATTTGCCAAAAATGTTCTGCGGCGGAAGGAGTATGACCTGGACGCAGGCACAGAGAGGGTAACGCTCAGATAGAGCATATTTGAGGGCGCCACCTTGAAGGTTAATGCGAGATAGTTCCCGGTGCCAAGGTGGAATTTAGCCCTAGAAGAGGAGGTTTTTTTTAGTCGGTAAGCAGTCATGCAGTCCGACACACCAGCAGAGTGACGACCTGACTGACGGTGCATAAAGCATTTTTAACTACCTCAACCCAAAAAAAAAAATAAAAATAAATAAATAATAATAATATCTATCTAAATATATAAAGTTGAAGTCTCTAGCTAAAATGGTGTAGAAGTTATACCCAAAAACCTAAAAAATGGAAACGAATTTTCGAACCCATTGAAAATGGGAATTAGGGGTATAATGGTTTTGTGAAAATGTATGTTACAGGCAGAAGGAGACGTCGCAGACCCCACAAAGTATATATATTCTTGATCAGCAGAAAAAAAAAAAGTTGATTGAGCCCTGTCCGTCCGTATGAACGTCGAGATTTCGGAAACTACAAAAGCTAGAGAGCTGAAATTTGACATGAATACTCGTATGTTAGTTACGCAGTACGAGTTTGATTGATGAGTTTTGATTTTTCGAGAGCTCATCCCATTTTCAAATTATCGATAAAAATTTCATTGAAATTTTTCACGTTTTTTGGGCATAACTTCTACACCGTTCGAGCTAGAGACTTCAAATGTATATATTTAGATAGATATTATAGATTTAACCCGAGTCTAAGGCGGGCCAGTTTCAGCCGTGCCAACAATTTTCGTGCCAACAAATTTATTTGTTGAAGCCCCTGCGATGTTTGTATATAAACTTTGTTTTTGCGATTTCAACTTGGTATATATTCTCTTATTAATTATAGTTTTGCTTTACAATTCACTTTGCAACTTGGATAGAAAGCGTTCATCACTTGGAGCGGTACCTCGGCTAACGTTCCCCTTTGAACGGCGGGTGAGCAACGCGAGCCAATTGCTGACAACGTAGGAGGGAAAGAGACGGCCTATAGCCTGATCTCTGACCCCTTCCAGTCGCGAGGGTTGCTCCTACAATTCTCGCGTCGCTGTGTGGAGCAACATATGCATGCACGTATGTGCATATAAACACACAGCAAATACATGTGCTTATACTCACAGTTGGTATAGTGCACGAGCAGTACGAAATTCGATAACTCGTATATTTCCAGATTTATCAATATCAATTTATCGACAATTAGTTATAAAATTATATCTCGTTCATATTTTGAGTTAGAGTCTCCAAATCTTCTGCATATATATAGATACTAAGTTAATACAATTTCGGTTTTTGTTAGATTTTGGATTACGGTTCCCAATTCACACTCACACCCCAAATGTGTAAAAAATGTACTTCAAATACTTGAGACATACAGTTTGGTTTGGCATATAGATATGAATGTCATGATCATAATCTGGACGTTTGATTACGATTGTCCGTCTTGAAACAGAATTATTAATCAAATCAGTTTGGTTTGACCTGGACGCAGGCACAGAGAGGGTAACGCTCAGATAGAGCATATTTGAGGGCGCCACCTTGAAGGTTAATGCGAGATAGTTCCCGGTGCCAAGGTGGAATTTAGCCCTAGAAGAGGAGGTTTTTTTTAGTCGGTAAGCAGTCATGCAGTCCGACACACCAGCAGAGTGACGACCTGACTGACGGTGCATAAAGCATTTTTAACTACCTCAACCAAAAAAAAAAAAAAAAATAAATAAATAATAATAATATCTATCTAAATATATAAAGTTGAAGTCTCTAGCTAAAATGGTGTAGAAGTTATACCCAAAAAACCTAAAAAATGGAAACGAATTTTCGAACCCATTGAAAATGGGAATTAGGGGTATAATGGTTTTGTGAAAATGTATGTTACAGGCAGAAGGAGACGTCGCAGACCCCACAAAGTATATATATTCTTGATCAGCAGAAAAAAAAAAAGTTGATTGAGCCCTGTCCGTCCGTATGAACGTCGAGATTTCGGAAACTACAAAAGCTAGAGAGCTGAAATTTGACATGAATACTCGTATGTTAGTTACGCAGTACGAGTTTGATTGATGAGTTTTGATTTTTCGAGAGCTCATCCCATTTTCAAATTATCGATAAAAATTTCATTGAAATTTTTCACGTTTTTTGGGCATAACTTCTACACCGTTCGAGCTAGAGACTTCAAATGTATATATTTAGATAGATATTATAGATTTAACCCGAGTCTAAGGCGGGCCAGTTTCAGCCGTGCCAACAATTTTCGTGCCAACAAATTTATTTGTTGAAGCCCCTGCGATGTTTGTATATAAACTTTGTTTTTGCGATTTCAACTTGGTATATATTCTCTTATTAATTATAGTTTTGCTTTACAATTCACTTTGCAACTTGGATAGAAAGCGTCCATCACTTGGAGCGGTACCTCGGCTAACGTTCCCCTTTGAACGGCGGGTGAGCAACGCGAGCCAATTGCTGACAACGTAGGAGGGAAAGAGACGGCCTATAGCCTGATCTCTGACCCCTTCCAGTCGCGAGGGTTGCTCCTACAATTCTCGCGTCGCTGTGTGGAGCAACATATGCATGCACGTATGTGCATATAAACACACAGCAAATACATGTGCTTATACTCACAGTTGGTATAGTGCACGAGCAGTACGAAATTCGATAACTCGTATATTTCCAGATTTATCAATATCAATTTATCGACAATTAGTTATAAAATTATATCTCGTTCATATTTTGAGTTAGAGTCTCCAAATCTTCTGCATATATATAGATACTAAGTTAATACAATTTCGGTTTTTGTTAGATTTTGGATTACGGTTCCCAATTCACACTCACACCCCAAATGTGTAAAAAATGTACTTCAAATACTTGAGACATACAGTTTGGTTTGGCATATAGATATGAATGTCATGATCATAATCTGGACGTTTGATTACGATTGTCCGTCTTGAAACAGAATTATTAATCAAATCAGTTATGACAGCAGCAGCCACGCGGCACAGCAAGAGAGGCAGGGAGACAGCAAGACGCCTGCAATGCTTACTCACATACAGGCGTACAAGCATAGATCAGCGTGTGTGTGCGCGTAATTTTACATGTAAAGTTTGTTACGCATGGGGAATCGAAACGAAGCATTCTTATTCGTACAAAGAAAGGCTCAGAGGATTTCGTAGTCGAGCAGTCTCGACTACAGTTTTCTTACTTGTTCAAATTAGAGGTTTATTGAAAATATCATTCGCATACCGATCATTATACATACTTCAAACGAATTCATATTTGCAAGGATTATTTAATATGTATACAAAATAATATAATATACAGTCGAGTCTCGATAATTCGTACCCCGGTAAATCGAAAACATCAATAATTCGTAAGAAACTGCTGGTCCCTTGAAAAAACTTCGTCAATTCGTAAAAATCCCATACAATTTGATCCCCTCGTTAATTCGTAATTTTTCTGCCTACTCGGCCATGATCTTGCCTCTTATGAATCGTTTCGAAACCTCTTATAATTCGTAATTTCGTTTCGTAACCTCTTGTATTTCGTAATTCTTGATTTTTCTGTTAAACTACCGTTAGGCTGCAAACAGTGCGCGCTGAGACGAAGATGAAGATCTCACAGACTATTATGCCACGATTGAGTATTTTGGGTTTCTTAATTAATACATACATTTTATTTCGGCCTTTGGGCTTTTTTTCTTGACATGGAAGCAGGTGAGAGCAGCAGCTTATCTGATATGACTTCTACATGTACTCAATTTGAATATTGAATTATATTGATATTTATGAACAATACTAATTGCGAAAATTAAAAAAATCATGCGTTTTGGTCATTTTTTCGGACGTAGTACCCATTTAGGAAGTCCTTTTGATGCTGCCAGAAGGCCTCACAGTTTCTTCCATTATCTAATAAGTTTTCGTAATTTAAGTAAATAAAAGTAAGGATTGATCATGATTATGGTTCTTACTATCCGAATTCGTTGCAAAACAACTTATTTTGGTTACTTATGAGCACTTGGAGGATCTTTGCCCCAGTGCACCCCAAGTATCCAATTGAATAACATAGCCCACTTAGGACCGTGTGACGTCACACGGGGTCTGTTAGTTAACATCAAAAGTAACGGAACTGCTCTTTGCGTAACCTACTGAGTCTTTTAACAGTGCTATTATGCATGGCGCCTTTATGTCGCTTTATGTGCGAAATTTCGTTGTTCTCTCTATTGGATTTACATTAGTTTGCTCATTTTATTTGAAGCGGGAAAACGAATTGTAAAAATGTCAAGCAACCGGTCTCATAAAACTCTATCAATTTCACAAAAACAAGACATAATAGCAGCTATTGATAATGAAGTAAAAAAATTGTTGTCGCAAAACAATTCGGAATTGCTCCATCAATATTAACTTCAATTCTAAACAGAAAGGAATTTATTATGGGAACACCCGTTTATGTTTAATTTTATTTTTAATTACATAATATTGAAATGAAAGTGTATTTCAAATAATAAATTTAAAAGTGTTGAAATGAAGTTAAATATAAAAACCCCTTCAATTCGCATTTTCATTTCTTACACCCCGTTAAATGGAAACCTCGGTAAATCGAAAACCTCTGTAATTCGTAAAAAATTCGGTTCCCTTGCCATTACGAATTATCGAGACTCGACTGTATAATAATGGACAACTGGAACAAACGGGGTCTTACTTTTAGGTTCGGGGGCCGAAAATTGCTGATGGCTAAATCATTCCGCTTCGAGCGCTCGCCGGTGATGGTCGATATTCCAAAAAGGCCTGACATGTGCTGCTCTTTCCGTTGCTCTCTTTCTCTTTTTACCCTATGCTTTTTATACCCTGAACCCATTGAAAATGGGAATTCAGGGTATAATGGTTTTGTGAAAATGTATGTAACATACAGAAGGAGACGTCGCAGACCCTATAAAGTATATATATTCTTGATCATCATAAAAAAATAAGTTGATCTAGCCCTGTCCGTCCGTCCGTCTGTTCGTCTGTATGAACGTCGAGATTTCGGAAACTACAAAAGCCAGCTGAAATTTTACATGAATACTCGTATGTTAATTTGGAAATGGGGTGAGTTATTGGAAAAAAAGCTCGTACTGCATAACTAACATAAAAGTATTCGTGTGAAATTTATTAAAATATGATTGACAATATAGAAGAATGAGATAATGATAATAGTTGTCACGAATAGGACGAAAACTGGACTATTCGTAAAAAAAAACTTAGTATAAGGCAAAAAACTTCAGCTTTTTTGTCAGATTTTTATACTTTGTTCCCAAAGGGAAGAAAGTATATTGGGTTTGTGCAATGTCCGTCTTGCTGTCCGTCCGTCTGTCCGTCTGTCCGTCCGTCCGTCTGTCCGTCTGTCCGTATGAACGCAATATTTTTCGGCGCTATTAGAGCTAGAGACTTGAAATTTTAAACATATACTCATATATGCTCCCGAATTATAAAGTGTCAAAATTTTCCCGATCCGCCCACTAGGGGCGTGGGAAATCGGAAAACTCTTCCGACCATAGGCAAGTTATCATACTAGATGATGAGCTAGAGAGTTGCAATTTGGAATGTATACTCGGGGTCACAACCCAAGTTCAAAAAGCTATGGCGGATATATATACGCCCATTGGGGGCGTGGCAAATCGGGAAATACGTATCTTCTACACCGTTAAAGCTAGAACGCTGAAATTTTGCATGTGAGTTAATGTTATGATTCTAAGAAGATCGATCAAAAAGTTATATGTCTACGCCCATTGGGACCGTGGAAAATCGGACCTGAATTTATAGTGATTTTTCAAATTGTGCTTTATTTTGAACACTATTGACACTAGAGACTTGAAATTTTTCATGTGTACTCGGGTTGACAACCCAAGATCAATAAGCTATGGTAGATATATCTACGCCCACAGGGGCGTGGCAAACCGTAAAAGTTTATATCTACTACAGTTTTAGAGCTAGAAGCTTGAAAATTGGATGGTTCAGTTACTAATGTTCTCCTCTATCGATGACCCAAAAATAATTTTTCAGCCTCTTTGGGGGCGTGGCATATCGAAAAATACCCTGTAATTTTCGCATTTTTGGAATGTAAGCAATTAAACTTTGCAGTCATGTTAGCCTCGGCCCTTTCTAAGAACTGGCAAAAAATTATGCGCGTACGCCCACAGGGGGCGTGGCAAATCGGCAAAGAAGTTTGTTGTGGCCAACTGCATAATTCATGCATATAATAGCTTAGTAGCAATTGCTAAGATGCCAAAATGCATTTTAACAATAATATTAATGAATTTAAAAAATAAAATTTATAAGTTTTCGATTAATAAATAAAAAGTTTCCAGCGGGGTTCGAACCTAGGTCTTTTGAAAACAACATGTAATCGTTAGCTAAACCTAAACAAATTCACAGCTGATCAGCTGGTCAGCTGATCAGCAGTTTGTGACGAAACAAAACAATACGATCGCAATTCTTGCAATATGTATACACTTTTGGATGTGTATACCCTTACAAACATCTGTGTACACATAAATACATATATGCATGCATAGAAAAACTGCTTGCCACACAGCGTGGCAAATCGGAAAAGTTGTTTTAGTTTTTGCTTAGATGCAGAATTCATATGCGTATGTTTATAAATTATCATCAATTGGCAGCAAGCATTTTATAATAAATATACAAATATAAAAAAAAAATTTTTAAAATAATTTTTGAAAAAAAAGTTTTCTGCGGGATTCGAACCCACGCACCTAAGTATAACTTGCATAGCGCTTACCACCAGCGCCACTGCCCTGACCTGCGCTTCGTTAACTAAAACCAAATAAGACATTGCTAGAGCGCCTTTTGACAAAACTAAAGTAACGATCGAAAAATTCCCAATTCAGTCACAATTCTTAGAATATTCTGGCATGCAAACTTTTGTATGCATACATAGAAAATTGTATGAATACTCGTATAGTGTGTACATGTGTAAATCTGTATGTATGTGTAGGCAAAACGTTTGTTGCTTGCCATGTACGTTTGCTAATTGCCGAAGTATTTCGTTAATTAAATGTTTATTAAATAAATAAGATGCACCTATGGGAACAAAGTATATCGCAGTTAGTTGCGCCTAACTGCAACGTTCTTACTTGTTTTTTATTTTTTTTTAAGCTGAAAAAAAGTACGTAGTCTACGTATTTCAGCAAATTTCACAATGATTCGTGAATAAGAAATTTAAATTTAAAAAATATTTAATATAATAAATGTATATTTTTGTTATTTAATGGAAAATATGTCTACATAACGGATACATATTTTTTGCATAAATGGGCCAATTTTACCTGTATATCTAGACATTTGAATAACATGTCCCATTTTTGCCTATAGGGTCACATCAGATACTATATATTAAAGAACAAATGATAACAGGTAATAAAAATAATTGACTGCAATTTGAACCCAAAATCGTTTACTTAATTCAAAGTTGAGGTAGGCACACGCCCAATATTCGAGACCCATGCACTAAACATGGAAATGCCCCAGGCAGAGTATTCATTCAAATGCCTATGCAAGTGATACTCGGCGATTGTGATTATCACATCACAAACGCACACATATGTATGTGTGTGTGTAGACTCACATCAGCTACCACACAGCAATCGCTGGGAAATTAGAATTGCTACATGCAGCAAGTGTATCGCACACAGGCACATAAATGTTTACACATTTAGCAAGGAAGTGTAAATGTGTATGTGAATGTGTGTGCGTATGCAAGCTCACAGCAGCTACCCAACCGAACGAACATCAACTGCTGCTGGGGGTTCTAAAAGTGCTCTACAGGCGGCAGCAAGAATATTGCACACAAGCACATAAATGTCTACACATATAGCGAGGAAGTGTAAATGTGTGTGTGTATGCAAGCTCACAGCAGCTACCCAACCGAACGAACATCAACTGCTGGGGGTTCTAATAGTGCTACAGGCAGCAAGAATATCAATCGCACACAAGCACATAAATGCTTACACATATAGCGAGGAAGTGTAAATGTGTGTGTGTATGGTCATAGGGAAAGAATATTCGTTATGCACATCAACACTTTCATACCCTTTCCACAAATAATCATAAAAACACTAACATTTTGCATGAGCATGGCAAAGCCGTTTAAGAATTAGGTATACTCTTCGTTCAGAAGGGAACAAATGGGATCGCGTCGAGAAGAAATTTAAATTTTTGTGAGCTGCTTGCTGTTTGTGCCAGCATACATATATTTTTGTGAGAAGAGAGCAGAGAGTAAAAAGCATGGGGCAGAAAGAGAAAGAGAGCAAGGGAAAGAGCGGCACATGTCAGGCATTTTTGGAAAATCGACCGTCACCGTCGAGCGCTCGAAGCGGAATGATTTTGCCATCAGCAACTTTTTCTCCCCCGACCCTAAAAGTAAAAACCCGAGCAAATACAAAGTTGAGGGGGTTCTAGTGTCAAAAAATAAGTGTGCACATTAACTTGTTCCAGTTGTCCAGTCTATGTGTTGTATGGTTAGTGTCTAAATTCATCATAATGTTGTTTTTTATATGCATTGCCATATTTGATGTGTTACAACTTGTTTTTATTATTTTAGGGCACAAATTGCATTTGCCTATTCCATTTTTAAAATCATTTTAATTGCCAACGCAAATATATAAAAATATCAAAAATATTAAATATATCGCAAAAATATTCGATATTTGGGGAAAAAAATATTCCGATATAAATATATTTAAAATATATATATATATCGATATATCGATATTTTGATATATTTTCAACAACCCTAGTATGTTCCCACTAAAAACAGCTTTTTTTGGTCAACAAAAATTGGGGTGAAGTGGGGACCGGAATCCAAAATCTGACAAAAACCGAAATTGTAATAAATTAGTATCTATATATATGCAGAAGACTTGGAGACTCTAATTCTAAAGATGAATTAGATATAATTTGATAACTGGTTCCCGATAACGTTTTTTTATCGATAACTTTGGAAATATACGAGTTATCGAATTTCTGAAACAAACTCGTACTGCGAGTGCAATATACGGACCTAACACAAAAAGAATGAACTTTCTACCTTTTATATCTTCGGACGGACGGACAGACGGACATGGTTATATCAACTTTTCTCGTCACCCTGATCAAGAATATATATACTTTATGGGGTCTGCGACGTCTCCTTCTGCCTGTTACATACATTTAACAAAACCATTATACCCTGATTTCCCATTTTCAATGGGTTCAGGGTATAAAAGCCCAAAACGTATCGGAGACTATAAGGAGTTTCAGTCTTTTGTTAATGTGAAACCAATCAAACTTTTACATATCGGACAAACAAGGTGGCTATCTCTGCTTCAAGTAATTGAAAGGCTGTTAGAACAACTTCCTGCGTTAAAACATTACTTTCAAGGAGCTGCATTGAATGACCAGTTAAAATCTGCAGAGCCGATTCTCCAAATGTGCTTAGATTCGACGACAGAACTGTATTTGGAGTTTCTGAAATTTGTGCTCCCGTATTTCAACAATTTAAACAAGGAAATGCAGTCAGAAAGTCCAAAATTGTATTTGTTCTACGAAAATGTTCTTGCAGTTTAAAAGACAATAGTTGAGTGCTTTCTAAAATCTGAGTTTTTATTATTACCTGATGAAGAATTACTAAAGATTGATTTCGCCAACGATGAGAACCACTTGCCCTTAAAAAATATGTATTTCGGAGGAAACTTTCCGGCTTTATTGACAAAAAAAATCATAATCTGGAACGAGATTAAATCATCGAGATTCAAAACTCCTGCCTTCAATTTTATATTAAAAGTTTAAGGCAACTCCAAAATCGGTTTTCCTTTCAGGATGAGGAGCTGCAGAAAATGAAAAGTGTACACTTTTTAAATCCAGCGACAATACTCAACAATAGTTTGAAAGCTGTTTCCAGTTCCATAAATTAATATGTATAATTTGTTACAGTTTTTATACTTTGTTCCCAAAGGGAAGAAAGTATATTGGGTTTGTGCAATGTCCGTCTTGCTGTCCGTCCGTCTGTCCGTCCGTCCGTCTGTCCGTCTGTCCGTATGAACGCAATATTTTTCGGCGCTATTAGAGCTAGAGACTTGAAATTTTAAACATATACTCATATATGTTCCCGAATTATAAAGTGTCAAAATTTTCCTGATCCGCCCACTAGGGGCGTGGCAAATCGGAAAACTCTTCTGCCCATAGTTAAGTTATCATACTAGATGATGAGCTAGAGAGTTGCAATTTGAAATGTATACTCGGGGTGACAACCCAAGTTCAAAAAGCTATGGCGGATATATATACGCCCATTGGGGGCGTGGCAAATCGGGAAATACGTATCTTCTACACCGTTAAAGCTAGAACGGTGAAATTTTGCATGTGAGTTAATGTTATGAATCTAAGAAGATCGATCAAAAAGTTATATGTCTACGCCCATTGGGACCGTGGAAAATCGGACCTGAATTTTTTAGTGATTTTTCAAATTGTGCTTTATTTTGAACACTATTGACACTAGAGACTTGAAATTTTTCATGTGTACTCGGGTTGACAACCCAAGATCAATAAGCTATGGTAGATATATCTACGCCCACAGGGGCGTGGCAAACCGTAAAAGTTTATATCTACTACAGTTTTAGAGCTAGAAGCTTGAAAATTGGATGGTTCAGTTACTAATGTCCTCCTCTATCGATGACCCAAAAATTATATTTTAGCCTCTTTGGGGGCGTGACATATCGAAAAATACCCTGTAATTTTCGCATTTTTTGAATGTAAGCAACAAAATTTTGCAGTCATGTTAGCCTCGGCTCTTTCTAAGAACTGGCCAAAAATTATGCGTCTACGCCCACTGGGGGCGTGGCAAATCGGCAAAGAAGTTTGTTGTGGCCAACTGCATAATTCATGCATATAATAGCTTAGTAGCAATTGCTAAGATGCCAAAATGCATTTTAACAATAATATTAATGAATTTAAAAAATAAAATTTATAAGTTTTCGATTAATAAATAAAAAGTTTCCAGCGGGGTTCGAACCTAGGTCTTTTGAAAACAACATGTAATCGTTAAACCTAAATAAATTCACAGCTGATCAGCTGATCAATTGTGGACCTCGGCCTTAGAATTGTGGGAACGGTCTTGGATTTGTTCGGCCTTGTAGACTGCCAAATCTACTTCCCCCATGCATATGGCATGTATGTTTATATGCATACATATGCATTTCTTTTTATACATGTTTAATAAATAAAAATTACTATAGCTAATTTAGTAACATAGCCCACAAAACATTTTTGAACGAGTTATAAACGATTTAAGTGGATATGGAAATTAATATGTATTGACAATGTCAGAATACACTATGTACTTATTATTGCCAAAGTGACTGCTACAAGTCGTAAAGGCTCATTTGACAGTCACTCTACAATTCAAACCATACAAAATAGACAAACTACTGAATAGCGCAGGTAGCAAGAATAACAAACTGCAAGTGTTGGGCCCTGCAATTGCTACAGGCAGCAAAAGTTTCGCACACAGTCACATAACTGCTCATACATGTAGCAAGACACAGTAAATGTGTGTGTGCATGCTCATCGCGAAAAAGTAATGCTTATGCACATCAGCGCTTTCATACCCTTCCCAAAAATCTTTACGAAAACACAAAAATTTTGCATGGGCATGGCAAAGCCGTTTAAGAGTTCGGCATACTCTTACTAAGAATGGCAGACGGGATCGTCGCGAATTGCCACTCGCGAACAAATTTCAATTTTTGTGGGCAACTGGCTTGTGCTCGCATAGAGTGAGATAGAGAGAGAAAAAAGAGAGAGGGAGAGTAAAGAATAATAGCACACAGAATGTGCTCATATGAAAATGCGACCATGCCGGTTGAGCGCTTACAGCGCACTGAATTCGTCGTTTCAAATTTTGACTGCCCGAGCGCGAAGTGCCGAAACCGAACAAATACGAAGTTGTGCGGCACTTCGCTCATATTTTTGTGCGTGAAAAAAGTTTGTTCTAGTTGTCCAGTCTATGTGTTGTATGGTTAGTGGACTGATGAAGTGATACCTATATTATTTATTTAATATTTAATTTTGTTTTTCTTTCTTTTTTTATTTGAAGTTTTGAATTTGTGAAATGATGAATGAATTTCAATCAAATATACCATTTAATTTTGTTAAGAATATAAACATTGAATACGTTTATAATAAAAAAGTTTTTTCCGATGTTTCATCGATACATCGATGTTTTTATTGCAAAACATCGAAACATCGATGTTGTCAAACATCGATGTTTCTCCAGCACTAGTCGACCAGCAAAATTGCGCCAAAACAAGTGATGTGACGTGATATTACCACTATCGATAGTACACAAAAAGATTCGATAGATCGATATTGCCATCGATAGTTTTACAGCTCTAATACATAATTGTCTGGCAACACTAAAAGCAGCTGATGTCTTAGGAATGCGTCTGCTTGTCGTTTTTTCTCTGACATAAGGCAGAGAATCATAATTTCAATTTTGTGTATTGACGCATTTAATAGTTGATAACATGTTGCCGTCGACAACAAGATGCATGCTACGCAGCTTGATTGCAGCACAGAGATCGCCCGTCCAGTTACTACATCGTTACATACGCAACCTGCCGGTGTTGCCTGCGAAGGTTTTTGTTGACTTTGAGAATCAATACGCACACAGAATTTTATCGGATTCCCTGAAGCCGTATCACATTGTGCGTCCCAGCGATTGGTTAAAAACAGCTTCTACCGATACTCATTATGAGACGCCTCCGCGTGTGGTGAAGCCCTCAAAGAATGCGAAATCAGCTGAATTGTATGCAGATTTTCAGTCGCTAGTCCAGTACTGTGTACACACGTGCGTACAGATCAGCGATGATCGCTTTACAGACTTCATAACTTGCTACTGCGAAGAGCTACATAAGTTCAGCGATGATCAGCTGCTAGGTACGCTACTTTGCCTGCAACTGCTACCGACGCCAGCGTCCACAAAGGTGACCAACTACATGGAGTTGTGGAACACACTGGACATCGAGTGCTGTCGGCGCATCGAACGCTGGCCTAGTGCACAATTGCTGCTGGTTAGCGACGCCTGGTATCAGCTCGGACTTGCGCGCATTGGCGAATTTGTGTGGCTCGCGCTGCGTAAGCTTGGCCGCAAGGTGCGCAAGATGCCGCCGGAACAGCTGGTGCAGTCCATGTTTCTATGTAATGTGCTGCGTCGGCCCGTGTTCGAGATGTTCGATTTTGAGGTAAATCTGGCGCAGTGCTTGCAACAAATGACGCTCAAGGAGCTGGGCGTTATGGCCATGGGCTTCTTTAAAACACAGACGCCCATTCGTAGCCCCGAACTACTGCAGCAGCTCTACAATCGACTGGAAGCACAGCTGGATAGCGTCGAAGACATCACTCTAGTTGCCATGCTTAAAGTGTTGCGCTACAGCAGCAAATTGCCACAAGTAGCTGCACTCACTCAGCTTTTGGTGGCGCTTCAGCCGCAAGTGGACCGCGTCTCGTTACTGGCTTGCTTGCACATGGCGCTGCTTGGCTGCGAGCTGCAGACTTGTAATGATGTGCTTGTGGAGCGCATTTTGTTACGTTTTGAGCGCGAACTGGATGCGGCTCGTCTCAAGGATTTGGAGCGCATTTGCCTGGTCATCTCGCTGTTTAACATGAAGACAGCTAGCGGTGTGGAGTGCCGCCTAGTTGATCGCATTCCGAAAGTGCTGCGAGGCCGTGTTGATGAGATCTTGCACTATCCACGCTGCTACACCAACTGCCTACAATTCCTCAGCATGCGAGGCATTTGCGACGTTGAGCAGCTATGTGTGGCATTGGAGCCACGCTTCCAGCGTCACGCCTATCGCAGTGACCTACCAGGCCGCGAGTACTTCCACTTGGATAGCTTTGCCCAGCTACTGGGCTCTGGATATGAAGGGCCAAGACTCACAGAACGGCAGCGTCAGCAAATGGCCAAACTGTATACACAGTATATACCTGATCGAACAGACGGCCGTTTTAAGATCAACAGCACCGATCGCATTCTCTTGGAGATCCGCGATGCTGTAGGCAGTCTGCTTCGGACTACAGTTAGTTTTAAGCACATTCTTCCACATTATGATCGGTGCGATATTGTTGTATGCTATGATCGACACCGGCAGCGCCCTGTATCATTGAGAGTCAATAAGTGTCCAGAGGACTATAGCGGCGTCTTGCTCACGCGGCAGCACCTGCTTGGCTCCAAGGAGGGTCCCCACATAGAATCGCTGATAATTATAGCCGCTGGCTGGAATAATGTTATACGCGAAAAGGAACGTTACACGGGACAGTTTGCTATGAAGCTAAAGCAGCTGCAGCAGCTGGGCCACAAGCCTGTTGTGGTAAGTTCTTCAAATGACTTCTAAATACCTATCAGATATACCTTATACGTTCTGATTCATCTGTTACTGCTTGGCTAGATCCATTAAAATATGATGTTCGTATCAGATGCCAGTGTACAAAGTAAAGTTGAATAAATTACATACAAG
Organism: Drosophila antonietae; assembly: GCA_030914385.1. Taxonomy (NCBI): domain Eukaryota; kingdom Metazoa; phylum Arthropoda; class Insecta; order Diptera; family Drosophilidae; genus Drosophila; species Drosophila antonietae. The sequence goes on from JAUESO010000189.1 coordinate 75,257, forward strand.
TCTTTGGCTTGTTATTCAAATTATTTTATTTTTTATACAAAAACATCTTATATAAAATATCAAACTATTTGCAAATCTCTTGTACCACTTCACTCGCAGATCCTTTGGCATGAATGGCGGGAACTGGAAACATCAGCGGATCGGCAGGACTTCTTAAAACGATGTCTGCGCCAAGCGGCCCACATCTGACTGGCGACACGTTGAGTTGGATGGATATGGTCATGCTCGGTGATCGCGAATCGTTAATACTAGATTAGAACATAGTACTAACAACAGTAATAGTTAATACTAATAATAATTATAACAAAAAACGCAACAGCTCTGTAGTGGATAGGTTTATAATAGAAATCCAGAAACATGGGCTAATTTATAATAACCGCCTGCGGTCAGGCCCATCCTTGTCACGATTGCTACAAGTTACTGTGATAATGTCCCATGTAAAGCCTTTTTAGTATATTCATAGACAACGAACAGTGTGGCAGTGGCCGGAATGGTTCTCAGAACAGATGGCAACAGTCCACGATATAATGCCAGTATGCCCTCGCGTTTGACAATATCTGCACCGACACTGAACATGCCCTCATTTAGGTTTTTTACCTGAATACGACTCTTAATGACATCAGCTGGGAAGGTCGATGTCCACAGACAGACACCGCCAATGGCCCCAGCGATCATTGTACGAACCGGACCAATTTCATCCTTTGTCTGATCCTTACTGTCAATTGTCAATACGTTTAGGCATAGATATATAAAGATAAAGATATATCATTATGAATGCTGTACTTACCTACGCAACAGCTCGCGTGTGCCCTCATAGCTACCAAAGAAGAAGAAATATCCAGGCATTTCGCGTACAAATGTTGAGCCCAATCCTCGATAGAAACCGCGTATACCTGCAGAGGGATAGTGAAAGAGTTGGCATTATAATTACAAAGCTGCCAGTGAGCCAGGCGCTAATGAATGCGTATGTGAAATACATCTATATTGAAAACGGAATACAGAATCAAGACTGCGAATTAGATAATTCGTCAGCTTTGCTCTGTCTATTTTATGCCTCACTCTGTCAATCAATCAAAGAGATGGGTTAAATTTCCACTTTGCTGATAGCACACATTACTTTTCTGACTACATAGGTGTGTACACTTGCTCACATAACTCTGCGTACACACAAGAAAATATTTGTTTTTTAAGTTTGACCATAAATAGCGCTCAATAAAAACAAGATATCCAATTTTTATACTTTGTTCCCAAAGGGAAAAAAAGTATATTGGGTTTGTGGAATGTCCGTCTTGCTGTCCGTCCGTCTGTCCGTATGAACGCAATATTTTTCGGCGCTATTAGAGCTAGAGACTTAAAATTTTAAACATATACTCATATATACTCCCGAATTATAAAATGTAAAAATTTTCCCGATCCGCCCACTAGGGGCGTGGGAAATCGGAAAACTCTTCCGACCATAGGCAAGTTATCATACTAGATGATGAGCTAGAGAGTTGCAATTTGGAATGTATACTCGGGGTCACAACTCAAGTTCAAAAAGCTATGGCGGATATATCTACGCCCATTGGGGGCGTGGCAAATCGGGAAATACGTATCTTCTACACCGTTAAAGCTAGAACGCTGAAATTGCATGTGAGTTAATGTTATGATTCTAAGAAGATCGATCAAAAAGTTATATGTCTACGCCCATTGGGAGCGTGGAAAATCGGACCTGAATTTATAGTGATTTTTCAAATTGTGCTTTATTTTGAACACTATTGACACTAGAGACTTGAAAATTTTCATGTGTACTCGGGTTGACAATCCAAGATCAATAAGCTATGGTAGATATATCTACGCCCACAGCGGCGTGGCAAACCGTAAAAGTTTATATCTACTACAGTTTTAGAGCTAGAAGCTTGAAAATTGGATGGTTCAGTTACTAATGTCCTCCTCTATCGATGACCCAAAAATTATATTTTAGCCTCTTTGGGGGCGTGACATATCGAAAAATACCCTGTAATTTTCGCATTTTTTGAATGTAAGCAACAAAATTTTGCAGTCATGTTAGCCTCGGCTCTTTCTAAGAACTGGCCAAAAATTATGCGTCTACGCCCACTGGGGGCGTGGCAAATCGGCAAAGAAGTTTGTTGTGGCCAACTGCATAATTCATGCATATAATAGCTTAGTAGCAATTGCTAAGATGGCAGAAAGCATTTTAACATAAATATAATAATATTAATGAATTTAAAAAAATAAAATGTATAAGTTTTTGATTAATAAATAAAAAGTTTCCAGCGGGATTCGAACCTAGGTCTTTTGAAAACAACATGTAATCGTTAAACCTAAATAAATTCACAGCTGATCAGCTGATCAATTGTGGACCTCGGCCTTAGAATTGTGGGAACGGTCTTGGATTTGTTCGGCCTTGTAGACTGCCAAATCTACTTCCCCCATGCATATGGCATGTATGTTTATATGCATACATATGCATTTCTTTTTATACATGTTTAATAAATAAAAATTACTATAACTAATTTAGTAACATAGCCCACAAAACATTTTTGAACGGGTTATAAACGATTTAAGTGGATATGGAAATTAATATGTATTGACAATGTCAGAATACACTATGTACTTATTATTGCCAAAGTGACTGCTACAAGTCGTAAAGGCTCATTTGACAGTCACTCTACAATTCAAACCATACAAAATAGACAAACTACTGAATAGCGCAGGTAGCAAGAATAACAAACTGCAAGTGTTGGGCCCTGCAATTGCTACAGGCAGCAAAAGTTTCGCACACAGTCACATAACTGCTCATACATGTAGCAAGACACAGTAAATGTGTGTGTGCATGCTCATCGCGAAAAAGTAATGCTTATGCACATCAGCGCTTTCATACCCTTCCCAAAAATCTTTACGAAAACACAAAAATTTTGCATGGGCATGGCAAAGCCGTTTAAGAGTTCGGCATACTCTTACTAAGAATGGCAGACGGGATCGTCGCGAATTGCCACTCGCGAACAAATTTCAATTTTTGTGGGCAACTGGCTTGTGCTCGCATAGAGTGAGATAGAGAGAGAAAAAAGAGAGAGGGAGAGTAAAGAATAATAGCACACAGAATGTGCTCATATGAAAATGCGACCATGCCGGTTGAGCGCTTACAGCGCACTGAATTCGTCGTTTCAAATTTTGACTGCCCGAGCGCGAATTGCCAAAACCGAACAAATACGAAGTTGTGCGAAGTTTCGCTCATATTTTTGTGCGTGAAAAAAGTTTGTTCTAGATGTCCAGTCTATGTGTTGTATGGTTAGTGATATTATGAATACACAGATTTTGTCATTTTCAGATTTTGAATGACACGAATCCCTCGCCGCCAACTTTAAAAAAATGTAAATAGTAAAGACTTGTAATTTGGCAAATAGACACATTTAGATACTATTAATATATTATGAAGTTTTATGAAGATCGTTCATCTAGAAATGGAGTTATAAGCGTCAAAAGTTCAGCCCAACCCACCCCGACGCCACGGCAGCATCTGCGTGGTTAGCAGAGCGTTCGCTGATACGTTCGTAAAGAATATTAATTTTTTTTGCAGAGTCAGGATATCTTGTAGTCGAGCTACTTATACTAGAGGTTCCTTACTTATTTTCTTTTGAAAGCGTGTGTATAACACTCGCGATTAAATGTAAATTATGAAGAAACAGAGAGTAAACATGTAAGAAAGCTCTAGTCGAGACTGCTCGACTACGAGATCCCCTGAACCCTTCTTGGAACGAATAATATTCCAGAAATGCGTCGTTTCGATTCTGCACGAGTAATAAACTATACATGCAAGACCACGCACACACACACGCTTGTACGCCTGTATTTGTGTAAGTATTGCAGGTGTCTTGCTGTCTCGCTTGCTCTGCCACGTGGGTTTTGCTGCGAGAACTTATTTGAATAATAATTCTGTTTCTAGATGGACAATCGTAATCAAACTTTCACGTTATTATCATGATATTCATATCTATATACAAAACCAAACTGTATATATCTAGTATTGGAAATACATTTTTTACTCATTTGGGAGTGTGGGGGTGAATTAGTATCTATATATATGCAGAAGATTTGGATACTCTAACTCTAAAGATGAACAAGATATAGTTTTATAACTGATTATAGATAATTGTTTTTATCGATAACTTTGTAAATATATGAGTTACCGAATTTATTTTAGACGCTTGTAACTCCATTACTAGATATTTGATCTTCATGTAACTTTCAGAATATATTAATAGCAAATGTGTGTATTTGTTAAATTTCAAGTCTCTAGTATTTGAAATGCGTTTTTTGCACATTGAAGGCGAGGGGGCGTGGCATCCAAAATCTAAAAATTACAAAATTTGCGTATCCATAATATCTATCTAAATATATTAATTTGAAGTCCCTAGCTCAAACGGTGTAGAAGTTATGTCTAAAAAACATTTTAAAAAAGGAACATTTTTAAAGATTTTGTATCGCTAATTTGCAAATAGTATTCATGTAAAATTTCAACTATCTAGCTTTTTATACCCTGAACCCATTGAAAATGGGAATTCAGGGTATAATGGTTTTGTGAAAATGTATGTAACAGGCAGAAGGAGACGTCGCAGACCCCATAAAGTATATATATTCTTGATCAGCATAAAAAAATAAGTTGATCTAGCCCTGTCCGTCTGTCCGTCCGTCCGTCCGTCCGTCCGTCCGTCCGTCCGTCCGTATGAACGTCGAGATTTCGGAAACTACAAAAGCTAGAGAGCTGAAATTTCACATGAACACTCGTATGTTACCTACGCAATACGAGTTTATTTTGTTTTTTCGATAACTCGTCCCATTTCCAAATTATCGATAAAAAATCGAAAATTCGTTTCCATTTTAAAGGTTTTTTGGGTATAACTTCTACACCGTTTTAGCTAGAGACTTCAACTTTATATATTTAGATAGATATTATGGATACGCAGATTTTGTAGTTTTCAGATTTTGGATGCCACGCCCCCTCCGCCCCCAATTCGAAAAAAACGCATTTCAAATACTAGAGACTTGCAATTTGGCAAATAGATAGATTTATATACTCCTAATCTATTCTAAAAATTTCATGAAGATCGTCCATCTAGAAATGGAGTTATTAGCGTCCAAAGTTCAGCCCAACCCACCCCCAAGCCACGGCAGCAACTGCGCAGTTAGCAGAGCGCGCGCCTCTGAGTGCGTAAAGAAGAAGAGTATCACTTTTTTGCAGGGTTCAGGGGATCTCGTAGTCGAGCAGTCTCGACTAGAGCCTTCTTACTTGTTTAGTTTCCGAAATCTTGACGTTCATACGGACGGACAGACGGACGGACAGACGGACAGGGCTAGATCAACTTTTGTTTTTATGCTGATCAAGAATATATATACTTTATGGGATCTGCGACGTCTCCTTCTGCCTGTTACATACATTTTCACAAAACCATTATACCCTGAATTTCTATTTTCAATGGGTGCAGGGTATAAAAAGAGATATGTATGTATGTATGTGCTTAATCTAATCAACATTGCCGGAAAAATAATTAAATTATTAACGCTCACCTTCAGTACGCCAGATATAACGTGTTAATGTCCATGGAGTTCGAATGTCCGCCGTCTGAGTGGGTTCCACGAAGTGTTTCATTTCGCGCAGCGCCTGGAGCTTGCACTTGATCAGCTCTGTGGGGCAGAGGGTGAGCGTGGAGAAGCAAGCGGCTAATGAACCGGCACATGCATTTTCGGTGGTGGTCAGTTCGCTTGTCAATTCCTTGTCCACAACGTAGGTGACAAACTTCTGGCAGCCACCGTAGGCGGCAAAGAGCACCGAGTTTTCAGCCACATTCGCAAATACCGCCGGCAAAGAGCCGGCATACAGACCCCGCATGACCCCATCTTTTCGGTAGGTACTGAAAAAGCAATCCAACATGCCCTTGTAGGCCTCTGGAAATGTTTGGAGCTTTACTTTGACGGTGTCCAATGGCTGCGAAACATAGACCTGAGCGGCACCGCCTAAAAGAATTCCATGTAATAACATCATGTTTCAAACAATTATGTACATACATATGTATGTACAATTTCCACGAAGCCTGAGAACTCACCCAATGAGCCGGCCAAAAAGTCTATGAGACCCCCGACGAAATTGATGTTGTTACCGGTCGTGCCCCCATGCATGTCTAAATGTAAAATGAATCTCAAAATTTTGCCGACTATCAGCAAGAGTCTATCACGAAAGGCGGAAGGCGCATTCCGAAGATTGAGTTTACGAGAAAACCAGCTGCGCTCTTCGCTTTTTGCTCTCTTTCTCTCTTCCTCTTGCACAGTTTTTTCATATGCTTCGGCAATTTGCTCTGGCGTCATTATCAGCATGTCGCTGCCTACTCTCGTGCTGCCAATATCGGGTGGTGACGACGCCGACTGCGCTGTAGCAGCAGCGGACAACGAAACATTGTCCGTGTCATTTTTGGTTGCCGCTGTCGCTGCTGAAGGGGCTGTTGTCGCTGCCGCCTCCGCCCCATTATGCTCATTGTTATTGTGCTCATTCAGCGGCGTCGACGTCGCTACTACAATCTCCACCGGGGTCGGCGTCATATGTATTTTGCTTGGTGTGCTCTGAACAATTGTCTATTTGCTATTCCATTCATTGGATAGCAATTCCGACATGTTAATGATCTCGAACGTTCTCTCTCGCTGTGATTCTCTGTTTGTCGCGCGCCCTCTCTCTCTCTCTCTCTCTATCTCTTCCTCCTTTACTCTTCTCTCTCACTTTATCTTAAAAATGATTAGCGCTCTTAGCTATCGCAATAGATTTTGACTCCAGATTTTATAGTTCTTGTCGTTTGAATTCGTTACTTGCTTGCTGAAATTAGTGTCGTCTCGTATGGTTTTGTAAATTCGCGATGTTTGCTCCCTATTAACTACACACTTCATAAGGAAACAAAACTTGTGCATTTTGTTCAACAAAATTTGGAAGGAAATGCCAAAGTTATAAACATCATATCATTACAAACATATATAAATAAATAAATACATATATAAATATACATACTTAAATAAATAAATAAATAAATACATATATAAATATACATACTGAATTTGAATAAATTTACAATGATTTATATACATATGTATATATATTTTATGTATCAAAATTTAAAAAAAACAAGTAAGAAAACTCTAGTCGAGAGTGCTCGACTAGATAATACCCTGAACCCAATTTTAATAAAATAAAATAATATTCTGTACTGTGGTTTGGTTTTTTGTAATTATCTTGAAAATGCATAAATTTTAGTGCTGAAAATGGCAAAAAACTTCTTTATTTTTGACAAATAGTTAAATATATTGCTCTTGATTAGTACTAAAATTAATCCGTTTTCAAGATAATTACAAACAAGTAAGAAGGCTCTAGTCGAGACTGCTCGACTACGAGATCCCCTGAACCCTGCAAAAAAGTGATACTCTTCTGCTTTACGCACTTATAAGCGCGCGCTCTGCTAACTGCGCAGTTGCTGCCGTGGCTTGGGGGTGGGTTGGGCTGAACTTTGGACGCTAATAACTCCATTTCTAGATGGACGATCTTCATGAAATTTTTAGAATAGATTAAGAGTATATAAATCTATCTATTTGCCAAATTGCAAGTCTCTAGTATTTGAAATGCGTTTTTTCAAATTGGGGGCGAAGGGGGCGTGGCATCCAAAATCTGAAAACTACAAAATCTGCGTATCCATAATATCTATCTAAATTTATAAAGTTGAAGTCTCTAGCTAAAACGGTGTAGAAGTTATACCCAAAAAACCTAAAAAACGGAAACGAATTTTCGATTTTTTATCGATAATTTGGAAATGGGACGAGTTATCGAAAAAACAAAATAAACTCGTATTGCGTAGGTAACATACGAGTGTTCATGTGAAATTTCAGCTCTCTAGCTTTTGTAGTTTCCGAAATCTCGACGTTCATACGGACGGACGGACGGACGGACGGACGGACGGACGGACAGACGGACAGGGCTAGATCAACTTATTTTTTTATGCTGATCAAGAATATATATACTTTATGGGGTCTGCGACGTCTCCTTCTGCCTGTTACATACATTTTCACAAAACCATTATACCCTGAATTCCCATTTTCAATGGGTACAGGGTATAAAAACCAGTGTCGAACGTGACAAAAAGTTGACTTTTCTGGAGAATCACCCATATGTACATGTATATATACATACATATGTGTGTATGCATTGCCAAAAAAATAATAATAGATGGCGCTTATATTAGTTGAAATTCGAAAAATTTTATATTATTAAATATCATTAAAAATAGACCCAACAAATAGACGTTCCTCGATTAACACGCATCACCTTAATTAACACAGGCACTTCATAATTGTAAAAGAAATATATCAATGCCACTCGAAGCTGTAATAGCCATAGTAAATAAGTTCACTGCTAAAGCGCCATCTAGCAAGTTAAAATTTTTAGACCATGCTAGACTAGTTTTGAATGTACATGTGGGCATACATATAGGAAAACCGCAGATGTCACGTGCTTTTGTTATTTGGGCAGACTTTTTTTTTGTTCATTATTTTCTGTTGACTTAACGGAATAAAATATAATTGAAACAAAAACACTTTCAGAAATTATGCTATTAAATATTTGAAATTAAAAAAAAAAACCCACTTATTCACAATTAGTTAAACTACCAACTGACTTTCAAAGATATCAAATACAATAATAATAAAAAAGAAAAAAATATACAAAAAAAAAAAATTAAAAATAAGAAATTATGAAGGGCTTAGGCGAGGCTAGAACCTGCAACATCCTAACATTCGTTAGATCTGCCTAGCCATCTACACCACGGCTCACTTAAACGTCAGAGTAGCGAAAACGAATGAAATTCGCCATATACGAAAGAAACACTAAAGCAGTGGCTGAAAATACAAATACAATTCAAAGACAATTCTAACGCAATTCAAAAACAATTGTGATTCTTAGAATATACACGCATAGCAACATAGAAAACGGCCCAAGATTTTTTGTGTATATGTGCACACGCATACGAAAATTGATTTGCATTGCTCAACATTGCTTGCATTTCCATTCTTGTTTTAAAATTTTTAAAATATATAATGGAATGTAATGAGAGTTTCAGCATATGATCTACATATTCTATTTAACATTTTAGGTTTTTTTTTAGAAATCATAACTCTTTTACAATTAGCTTTACATGCCCAAATATGTACATATGTACATACATATGTACAGCCACACGCTGATCTACGCTTGCACACATATACATACATACATTCATACATATGTATGTATGTATGTATGTGCGCCCGCAATGCGTCTTGCTGTGTCGCTGCCTTGCTTGCTGCGCCACATGGGTTTTGATGAGAAAACTTTATAGACTAATAATTCTGTTTCTAGATGGACAATCGTATTGATATGTTCAGATTAAGATTATGATATTCATATCTTTATGCCAAACCAAATTGTATGTCTCTAGTATTTGAAATGCATTTTTTACACATTTGGGGGTGGTGGGGCGAATTGGGGACCGGAATCCAAAATCTGACAAAAACCGAAATTGTATTAAATTAGTATCTATATATATGCAGAAGACTTGGAGACTCTAACTCTAAAGATGAATTAGCTAGAATTTTATAACTGGTTCCCGATAATTTCAGTTATCGATAACTTAGCAAATATTCAAGTTATCGAATTTCTGAAACAAACTCGACTGCGCGCTCAATATACGGACCTAACACAAAAAGAATGAACTCTCTAGCTTTTGTATCTTCGGAAATCGACGCGTTCAAACATACGGACAGACGGACAGACGGACATGGCTATATCAACTTTTCTCGTCACCCTGATCAAGAATATATATACTTTATGGGGTCTGCCACGCCTCCTTCTGCCTGTTACATACTTTTAACAAAACCATTATACCCTGATTTCCCATTTTCAATGGGTTCAGGGTATAAAAAAGTTGAATATCAATGTTTTATTGATTTCAGAAGTAACAAAAAAAAAATAAAAGTATATACAAATAGTATGTATATACGTATGTAGATCTCGTGGTTTGATATCAAATGAGATATTTCCAATTAATAGTTAACTGGATAATTATGTCACCTAAAGTTATTAATAATTAATTTTCTCCAGTTTGTAAAAAATATTGTATTGTTTTATGGATAAAATATGATTTATCGGTTAATTTGTAATCTATAGTCATGCAAAAAAAGAGCTGTTCGACCTCTTTAATTTATAAAGCTAATGTTATTTTGTTGATGGTCGAAGGCGTGCGTTTGTATTATCGATAAGGACAACCCGAAACCAAAGCTATCGAGTTAGTTTTCATTAAAATAATGACAATATTTATTAATAATCGATAATTGCATTACTCCACATGCAAATACATATGTATAGTTTTTCATTAGCATTTTCAATGTGCTCATCGGCAAATTAGCAGCTTAACATTTAAGTATCTTATACACACGCAGTCATATGTGATACATATGTACATATGTATATACATATGTATTATAACGCTCATTATTATTATTATTGGTATATATATATATAATTTTTATTTATACATATATATTTGCCTTTTCATTTTTTTAATAATTTACATGAAATTGTATGAATTAATACATTTACTTCCTTTATATGTATTTATATGTATGTATATACATACATATATGTTTTGCTCATATATATATATATGACAAATAATTAAAATAAGTAGAAAATAAAATGACTTACTTAGCTTGAGCTAAGTTCCTGGCAAAACCAAATGTATATACATATATATATATATATATATATATATATATATATATATATATATATATATATATATATATATATATATATATATATATATATGTATGTATGTATATACATATATGTACATACATACATACATATGTTAATGTTCAGTTACATTGTGTGTGCATGTCAATCATAAAGAGTTTTAGATAGTAATATAACTTATGGTATTTATTAATTATTATTCATTATTACTTAATAATTATATTTCATTTCCTTTCATCGCTGTTGTTGTTCTTGGGGTGTACTTGGGGCTTGCTGCCAAAAATGTTTCTTACATTATTTCTTAGTTTATACATATGTATATATATATATATATTTTTTTTTTTAATTTTAATTTATTGAATTGCCTCAACTCAACTGTTACTAACACTTTGTACTCGTTTATACATATATATTGTAAAAATAAAAAAAAAATATCAATGCATGTTTCGTTTTTATATACATATGTATGTATGTAATTTCTATTTTATACAAACTCAGCCGCAAATCGTTAAAAATTATAATTTTAATTAGTATTTATTTCGATTGATTCGATTTAATGTACTTTTCTTTTTTTAATATACAACTATACATATAGTTCTTATTGTTATTAATATATATAGTTTGCCAATTTTAATGAAAGAAAAATGTATATACACTTAAACTTATTGGCACACCTTATTTTTTTTTAGTATTTACTTTTCTTTTTTCATCATTTTTTATACCCTGAACCCATTGAAAATGGGAATTCACATGAACAATGTTAGCTACGCAGTACGAGTTTATTTTGTTTTTTCAATAACTCATCCCATTTCCAAATTATCGATAAAAATCGAAAATTCGTTTAAATTTTTTAGGTTTTTTGGGCATAACTTCTACAGTGTTTCAGCTAGAGTCTTCAAATTTGTTTATTTAGATAGATATTATAGATACGCAGATAATGTAATTTTCAGATTTTGTATGCCACGCCCCCTTCGCCCCCAATTTTAAAAAACGCATTTCAAATACTAGAGACTTGCAATTTGGCACATAGATAGATTTTGATGCTCTTAATCTACTCTGAAAATCATGAAGATCGTTCATCTAGAAATGGAGTTATAAGCGTCCAAAGTTCAGCCCAACCCACCCCAAGCCACGGCAGCAACTGCGCAGTTAGCAGAGCGCGCGCTTATAAGTGCGTAAAGGAGAAGAGTATCACTTTTTTGCAGGGTTCAGGGTATTCCGTAGTCGAGCCGTCTCGACTAAAGCCTTCTTACTTGTTTTATTTTAGTTAACCAAAAATCACACAAGTTTTAAACAATAGATAGGAAAACTTAACGTACTGCGACATGTGTTCATTAATTTAATACATTTAATACATAATGTATATATGTAGCTGATAATGAATAATTTGTTAGTGGAAAGAGATGCGAATGGAACCGAGGAACCAAAAACTGTTACGTTGGAAACATACATATGCATACATAGACAAGTATATTGCAAACACACACACACACAAACACGCTTGAAATTGAACCAAGGATTCGTACGATACATAGATATCTGCCAGGCGCTAACTAATAGAAAATATATATAGATCCTATATTTGAATTGCACGTAATCCTGTTTAGTTAGATGTAGGTCCTTCAACTAGATATACATATATGTATATAAACGTATATGTAGCTAGTTCCTAGGATATCGCCTGTCCGAACACAATAAATTATTAAAATATTCGTATATTTAGAGTTTATGCAATTCGAGTAAAACAGTTGACATATAACATATGTATATGTAGAGTAAGATATACATACAAATATGTATATATGTACATATAAACTGAGCTGGGTTGACTAGAAGCATCTGTGGTTGCTTTTTGGGATCGATTATTCGTTTGTTTTCTTTCTTATTGGATTTTGCTACTGGAGGCGATAGACGAACGATGCATTTTAGTAGTAGGCGGGAAATGGATGGTAGTTAGACGGATTGGAAGCATGGTGATTGGCCGACGGTAGCACGGGCGGCGGCCGTACGCCCGGATGATAATTACTGGAGGCCACTTGATGATAAGCCCCAAAGCTCCTGGCCATGTGTCGATTCTGGGCAGCTGCCGCCGCCGACTCGCCAAGGAGACGAGATTGATCCGCCGTGCCCAGCAATCGATTGTTTTGCTCCATTAGCAGATGGGCAGTAGGATCGACGAGAATTCGATGCTGATCAGCAGCCGCATTCGAGGCGGCTAATATGCGATGTTGTTCGACCGTCGAGAGCAGACGATGGTGTTCCAGACTCTCACGACTCTGGTGCTGCATCTGCGAGGACAGAAACGACCGATTGTTGCCCACCGCCATGTTGGCCGTATTGGGGGTCAGGTCCAGCGAGGCCATGCGCAGCATGTCATGATGGGGATGATTGTAGGGCAGCTGCGGCGGCGACGACACCACATAGTTGGCGGTGCGACTAAGATCCACCGACGTGGTCTGATCATGCTCCTGTTCGCCCAACTGTTCGCTCAGCATGTTGTGCATCGCTGCCGACTGATGCTGCATGGACAGTTGACTACTATGGGCGCCATGACTCCCATGCTCCTGCTGATGCACCACCGATGCTGGTGCCTGGTGCTGCGCCTGCGCTTGTTGATTTTGCTCCCGATCAGAGAGTATATCGTAGATGTGGTGATGGTAGCGGCTGCTCGGCAGTTGGAAATTATGATGATAGTTGCTCGACGTGTTCGAGCGCGAGCTCATATCCAGTCCTTGCAGATCTGACATGTCGTTCGCAGCACTGACAGCAGCTGCTGCCGCGTTTGCCGCATTGCTGTTGGTGCTTTGCCGATACTCGGCCGGTGAGTCCAGTTCTTGGCTGTTGTACTTCAGATTGCTGGCCATGCTCTCATATTTGGAGTACATGAGATCGATCTGTGACTGCGGGAACTTCATACGCATATCCTGCCCAGCGCTGCACGAGAAGAGAGTTAAGAGAAATCTATTGGATCACTCGAATTAGGGGACTTACCCGTTCTGTGGTATAATGCTGTTCTCCTCATCGCTGGACATTTGGTTATGCCGTGAGATATTGTGGCGTCGCTCCTGCTGATCATGCTCCTGGACGGCGCGCTTATGGCGCATCATGTCACCGTTAAAGTTGTAGCGTGGTATGCTTGGTGAGGAGGCGGGCGAAATGAGTTCGTGCTCAGGATATGTGCTGCTGACGCTGGAGGCGTTTCGCCGCTGTGGCTGCAGCACTGCAGGCAGAGGCGATGCGGACAAATTGTTACCTGCTGTTGGGGCACCACCGCCTCCGCTGGACCTTCCCGCTGGAGTACTGTTTGAGCCCGGTCCGCCGGCACCGTTGCCGGCACCAAACATGCCACCATAGTCGCGACCCGGCGATATGGGCGGTGGAGAGGGCGGTTTCCGGTGGTGTGACGAAGAAAAACCATCAGAGTCCGGATGCTGGGGACGTGGCGTGCTGCCCGCATCTACATCTACATCGTTCTGGTTCTGATTGCTCTGCGGATTTGTTGGCGTTGAAGTATTCGGCGAAATATTGCATGCTCCCTGAAATATAGGCAATGGCGGTATCTGCATGGGGAAGCTGCCTAGGTTCTTCATCATCTTCAGTTCGTTCTCTAAATTGTCAATGTTGGCGTCAATGCCAGCACCATTCGTTCCACTTCCGCCGCCACCACTACCAAAACGTTGTGCCTCCGCATCCACATGAGCGCTCATCGGACTATCGCTATTTATGTTGTTCTCGGTGGGTACCTGGTCAAGTAAAAAATGTATGTTATCAATTAGACTAAGCAAATATAAAAGGTAGCCCTCGATAAAAAGCACTATGATTAGTGAAGAATAATTCACAGAATGACAAAGTGACACTTCCCAATCCATATCCGCCGGTAAACAGAAATTAATCCGCAAATCATTCAGTTAGTCATTCATTCAATTAGTCCTAAAATTTTAATTCATATCTTATAATGCCTACAGGTTTGTAAGGAGAGGCTTAGTATGTTTGGTATTCTGGCGTGATAATTCAGGAGCTAGAGATTTGAAATTAAAAGTAATTTGATCATGTATGTATATTACTGTTATTGAATAAATATTTCTTTGTATGGATTGAAAACGGAATATTATACTGTTAACTGGTTCACTTAAGTTTTCTCTAGCAGATATGACTACAAGGTAAGCTAGCATGTGATTACTCATTCATCTCAAGAAAGCATTGTATCCATATATGTACATATACATACATGTATATGGATTTATTGCAGGCATTAAGGGTAATCCCCTATTAAAGTCAACACGTTGAGTAGTTTCTTAGACGCACCTTTAGATCACTGCTCGCACTGTCAATCATATTGCCAACGGAGTTGAGGGCAGCCTCCACCAGCATGCTGGCCGAGGAAGAATTGGCACCGACGCCAACGCCAACGCTAGCGCCGCTCAGTCTCGCGTTGGCATTGTTGTAGAAGGAGCTCATGAACGTCTGCGAGTGGCTGAGCGAGTTCATTTGCATTTGTGGCGTCTCTACGCTGTTGGGCGCAGTAGGTGCACCGGTCGGAGTATGACTGCCACCAGCACTACCGCCACCGCTGCCAGAAGAACCACCAGCGCCCGTTGCTCCGCCATTGGCACTATGATGGTATTGGGACATGGCTGCGGCAGCAGCAGCAGCCGCATTGTTGTTGGACTCGACGACATCCAGAAAGGAACTATTTTCGTCTTCCTCGCGGCTGTGCGCGCTATGCTGGTGCTGGTGGCTTGCGTGGGTGGCATGGTTAGCTGTGGCGCTACTCATGAGTCGCGCCAAAAAGTCTCGATTCTGACCCAACAGCTTGCTATGCTCGTCTACGGCGCTGGGCGGTACTGCAAAGCCAAGATCTTGGCTAGCGTCACCGCCGCCTGATAACTGACCACAGCTAGGAATGCCACCACTACCAGCGCCGCTGCCGACAGCCGCATCGTTGGCCACTTCGCTGCTATCGCTCAAATGGCGATCGTCAGCGCCGATCCATTTCTTGCTGCCCTTGCTGACGACCAGATTCTGGCCGAGAGTTGCATTCATAGCGGACGCATGGCGATAACCAGCATCGTTGTGTGGCTGCTGAGCCGATTGCTGTGCATGCTGCTGATGATGTGTGTGGTGTTGTTGCTGATGCTGCTGCTGTTGATGGTGCAAGTGATGCACTGTGCCATCCTCATCATCCTCATCATCATCATCGTCCTGGTCCAGGCCTACGCCCACACTGCCCATGTGGCCCATCATGTGGCCAAGCTTGGCGGTATCCTCGCCGGCGCCGGCCATGACGGAAACGGCAGCTGCCGCAGCAACCACTTGCTGTACCTGCTGCTGGGCACTCAGACGCTGCGCAGTGGTGGTCAGGAATGATTCGACCAGACTAAGCTGAGCGTTTTGCTTGCGGCGCACTTGTTCCAGCCGTGCGCTCTCGTCCTCACGTCGGCGTCGTGCAGCTGCTGCTGCTGATGGTGCGCAGCCGCCTGTTGCTGCTGTTGTTGCTGATGGGCATGTGTGTGTGCATGTGCGTGGGCGTGGTTATGGGCATGATAATGGGGCTGCTGCTGCTGGTGCTGGTGCTGCTGCTGATGCTGCTGCTGGTGTGACAAATGCGAGGGCGACTGATCTAAATGACCGCCATGAAGTTGTTGTTGCTGTGGCCGTTGCTGCTGTTGATGGCATTGTTGTGCGTGCTGCTGGTGCTGTAGATGTTGCTGCTGCTGATGCTGTTGGTGTTGCTGTTGTTGCTGCTGCTGCTGCTGTTGTTGCTGCTGCTGCTGCTGCTGTTGCTGCTGTTGGGCGACATGTGCCGAGGCCGAGTCCTTTTTTCTTTTTCTTTTACGCCCGCTGCTAGCCGCAGCGCCTCCGACCAGCGACGGCTGCTGCACCGGCGGGACTTTCTCGGCAAAGATGCTGGAGATCTTGGAGCTTAACAGCGACAGGTTTGGCTCGTTGCGGCATAGATCCTTTATCGACTTGCCGCTCTTCTTGATGGCCTCAAATATGTTGTCATCACTATATTCCGTATCGCTCTGCATGGAGCTGCTGGGCATTGAGTTTTGGTTCTGATCCTCGAGACTCTTGCGTCGCCTACGCGGTGCTTGTTCTGTGAAGGAGACGGCAGCGTTATGGCGTGGCGCTTGTGGTGCACCCAACAGCGCCTGCCCCACTGGCTTACCCAAAAAGTCCACCTTCATGCCGCCCGAGTAGGCATCGAAGGTATAGGCCACACTCCGCTCTATCTTCGGCATCTGCTCTTGGGTATATTGTGCACCTTCTTATAATGGAACTGCAGACACTGCTTTGTGGTGAAGGCGGCATTGCACTCTGGTTCCGCGCACCTGCGTATAACAGTCAGTTGATTAAAATTATTAAATGTACACACATACATGGGTTATTCAGGTTACTTTAGTAATAAATTATAATTCATAAGCTCAATCGAAATGGATCCTGCTAAGAGATGAGATCTGTTGAATCACCTATAAACTTACAACACTTACATTGGACCAATAATGTCAATACAGCAATGATTTTTTTCTTTGGCAACGAATAAGTGATGCAAGATGGGCAAAAATTAATAATTTAAATTTACATATTTATTAACTAATATTTTAACAAAAATTTGACAAAACAAGTAAGAAAGCTGTAGTCGAGACTGCTCGACTACGAAATCCCCTAAGCCCTTCTTCGAACGAATAATATTCCAAGAATTATTCGATTAGTTTCTGCATGCCTAAGAAACTGTCCGTCCGTCCGTCCGTATGTATGAACGCGTCGATTTCCGAAGATACAAAAGCTAGAGAGTTCATTCTTTTTGTGTTAGGTTCGTATATTGCACGCGCAGTATGAGTTTGTTTCAGAAATTCGATAACTTATATATTTGCAAAGTTATCGATAAATGAATTTATCGGGAACCAGTTATAAAATTCTAGCACTAACCATACAACACATAGACTGGACAACTGGTACAAATTAATGTGCACACTTATTTTTTGACTTTAGAACCCCTCTAGCTTCGTATTTGCTCGGGTTTTTACTTTTAGGGTCGGGAGAGAAAAATTGCTGATGGCAAAATCATTCCGCTTCGAGCGCTCGACGGTGACGGTCGATTTTACAAAAAGGCCTGACATGTGCCGCTCTTTCCCTTGCTCTCTTTCTCTTTCTGCCCCATGCTTTTTACTCTCTGCTCTCTTCTCACAAAAATAAATGTATGTATGCTGGCACAAACAGCAAGCAGCTCACAAAAATTGAAATTTCTTCTCGACTCGCGAGTCGCGATCCCATTGGTTCCCTTCTGAGCGAAGAGTATATACCGAATTCTTAAACTGCTTTGCCATGCTCATGCAAAATGTTAGCGTTTTTTATGATTATTTGTGGAAAGGGTATGAAGTGTTGATGTGCATAACGAATATTATTTCCCGATGACCATACACACACACATTTACACTTCCTCGCTATATGTGTAAGCATTTATGTGCTTGGTGTGCGATTGATATTCTTGCTGCCTGTAGCACTATTAGAACCCCCAGCAGTTGATTTCGTTCGGTTGGGTAGCGATGTGAGCTTGCATACACACACATTTACACTTCCTCGCTATATGTGTAGGCATTTATGTGCTTGTGTGCGATATTCTTGCTGCCGCCTGTAGAGCACTTTTAGAACCCCCAGCAGCAGTTGATGTTCGTTCGGTTGGGTAGCTGCTGTGAGCTTGCATACGCACACACATTCACATACACATTTACACTTCCTTGCTATATGTGTAAGCATTTATGTGCCTGTGTGCGATACACTTGCTGCATGTAGCAATTTTAATTTCCCAGCGATTGTTGTGTGGTAGCTGATGTGAGTCTACACACACACATACATATGTGTAAGTTTGTGATGTGATAATCACAATCACTTGTATAGGCATTTGAATGAATACTCTGCCTGGGGCATTTGCATGTTTCGTGCATGGGTCTCGAATATTAGGCGTGTGCCTACCACAACTTTGAAATTGTGTAAACGATTTTGGGTTCGAATTGCAGGAAAGGTCAATTATTTTTTATTACCTGTTGATCTGTTATCATTTGTTCTTTAATATTTAGTACCTGATTTGACCCTATATGCATAAATGCCTAGATATACAGGTAAAATTGACCCTTTTATGCAAAAATATGCATTCGTTATGTAGATGTCGGAGCGCACTGTATGTGATTGTTGCTGCGTACTGCGTGTATGCGCTGTGTGTGGCTGTGTGTATGGATATTC